>OY731404.1:50797412-51025402 GCA_963425845.1 Sphenostylis stenocarpa
GGATGTCGAATGTGATGGGACCTAAAAGCAAGTTTTCCAAGGGTTCTTATGGGTCGCCACCAATGTTTTACCGGGAAACACTTAGAAAAGGGAAAAAGAGGCGTTGGTTTTTTAAGAAAAAACCGTGACTTTGGCCGTCTTAACTTCGAGGAGTTGGGTAAGAGAGTTAGTTACGTGTAGGGAAGGTATTAGCTTCCCTCTGACGCCCACTTCGGAGTTTCTATGATAGGCTGGTTATTTTGTAAATAAATTAAAAATGATGCTTTTACCCTTTTATTTGCGGGGTAAAGTATGGCATTCCATGGCCCTAATTAATGCACATATATAAATGATAAAGCGTAAAAGAGAGAGAGAGAGTAAAGAAACCTCCCGAGGAGGAAGCTTTGATTAATTCTTTAAAAGGTAAGATGCGTTTGTAGCCTCGCTCTTACAGCGTCAAATTCTCTCTCAAAATGCTATCACTCTCTTAAAAATACTTTCGAGAAAACTCTAGGAAATGCTTCAAGAGGCTCACAAGGAAGATTTCTAAGAAATGGTTCTTTGACTTCATCAAATCAATGAGATCTTTGCTAGGATCACTTTCACAGATTTGGAGCGCTTGAACATGGTGTGAGAAGTAAACTAAATACCTTACCAAGAGTGAACACAGGGTTTTCGAACAACTAATGAATAATAAGAGGAATGTGAGGATTCTGACTCTTCAGCTACTTTGAATAGTCAAATTTGTCATGTAGTGAGCTACATCAGCTTGTTCCCTGTGCCAAAAACGAAAAAGACAAAAAAGAAACAATGGGTACAACAATTTAATCCTTTACTTGCATCAGTTGAAATATTCAAAATTTCTTCACTTTTTGATCTTCAATCATAGGTTGCTAGTGTGAATTACTGATGTAATTGGATAGATATTTAAAAGAGTAGTTGAAGCAGTTTGTAGTTGTAAATGCACTTGTAGACCCCAAATCTTGCCCCGCCTCAAAATAAAGAACAAAAGACCTTCAATTCGAAGATGGGAAACGTGTAAAAAGTCCCTAGGATAGACTAATAGGCCCCATATTAGAGTAGGAAGGTTTTTTGTACAGAAAAAAAATAAGGAATTTCACCTAGAAGGCCGAGATCGCCGTCTCGCCATCGGCAAAGGGTGAGACCGCCGTCTTGTTTAGCGAGACGACCTTCTCACCACTCGCCTACGGCGAGACCGCTGTCTCGTTTGGCGAGACGACCTTCTCGCCATTTGTCAAGGGTGAGACCGCTATCCCGTTTGGCAAGATGGCAGTCTCGACCTTATCAGATGAGATGGCAATCCCGACCTGACAGGTGCGAATCCCTATAAAAAGAGGGCGCAACCCCCTCCTTTTCACAGCATTCTCCAACTTTCCCTTCTACAACTTTTTCAAATTCTTCTCCTAGGATCCCTCAGAAGCATTTCCGGAGTTTCTTAGTATTCTTAGAGAGTATTTTGTAGAGTTGCGAGGAAGAGCGACCAACGTTGTAGAGCGAGGGATTGCCAAAAAGCATCCTACTTCAAGAATATTAAATACAAAAGCATGCTTCAAAGGTTCCTACACTTTCTCTCATCTTTTATTTCTTTTTTATTATGTCTATCTGTGTAATTAGTTGTTAGGGCCATGTAGTCAACATTTGAATTCTGCGGATAAATAAAGGGCAAAAGCGTAAATTTAAAGGTTCATTTATGAAATAAACGTTCCATCATAGGGAACCTGAAAGGGGCGTCGTAGGGAAGCTAATACCTTTCCTACACGTAACTAACTTCCTTACCCAACTCTGGTTATAATGGCCAAAGTTGATTTTTCAAAACCAACGCCTTCTTTTTTCCTTTTCCAATGTTTCCGGATAAAACATTGGTGGCAACTCTAGAACCCATTTTCAAATTCCTCGCCTCTAGGTCCAGCCGTGTTATCAGACAACCTAAAGGTGTTGTAACACCACCTTTAAAAACACGAGTCGAAGTTGAAACCCATCGCGTCGCTCCGATCACCTCTTTTGAGGGCGGCAACAAATGGCGACTCCACTAGGGAAGCCTAGAGAGTTGATCCCATTTAGTGATGGGCCAGCTTAATAAATAAACTTAAAAATTTTGCTTTTACCCTGCCTTGTTTTATAACATGTTTTATTTGTTTGGCTTTTAATAATTGTTGTTTGTTTATTTTACGCAATTGTTTGAAATACAAACTGTACACAAACTTTTGCACACAACAGTTCCCCCTATACTCGAGGGCAAGTAGGAAATCCATAGGGAGTGGGTGATAGGTATGATTTGCCATAGTGAGGGCCCTGAGCCCACCGTTATGGTCGGAAACCACCACTCAAGGTGATAACCTTCCTCTTTTGGCACAAAGACTAACTACGACCTTAGTGTCATGCATGGTCGGAAGGCTGGAGAGTGGGGACCCTATAACAGGGTCACCTTGGGGGCCTGGCCTTGGTGAGGAAAATTAGAACTACCCTGAATATGCACAATTCTGCAGGAGACCCCTACAACGTAATTAAAAACATCGTCCTACTTGTTCGTAAATGAGTGAAATTGTGTGTGCATTCGTTTGTTGCATTTGATTGCATAGCATAACCATACAACAGATAAAAACCACAAAAATAGTTTCGCAATAAACACCCTTATCTCGGACAGTCTACCTTTTAGTTAGCCTGGTTTCAAGTTCTTTGTAAGCTAAGTAGTCACGCAGTCCGACAGAAGAGATAAGGAACGCTAAAATTATCCTTTCACAATAAACCATTTTTATCTCGGACAGTCTGCCTTTTAGCTAGCCTGGTTTCAGGTTCTTTGTAAGCTAAGTAGCCACGTAGTCCGACAGAAGAGATAAAAGGTTATAAAATAAACCAAAAAAAATAAAACCAAATAAAGCCCAATAAAATAAAAATGGGATCTTGTTCATAAAACATTAAATTCATAAAACATCCATATAGGTAGTTTATCTTCCTTTTGAAAAATGCAAAAAACCAAACATTATCATCATGTAGAAATAAAACATGATAATGTTTAGGAAAAATAAACACTTGCATGCATGCCTGCATTAAACATCATATTCATAGCATGCATTTTGGTTTCTATAAAATGGAGGGGACTAGCAGACAATTGAAGAAAGTGGACATTCCCCGATACCATGCCGAGAAGTTAGAACGGCTTTGCGCGTTGATGCCATCAGAGGTCCACTCCAACTTTGAAAAATCCTACGGACGGATTCTCGACCTGCTGAAGATCTGTGTCGACCCTATTTTCATCAGGATTTTAGTCCATTTTTGGAACTCTAGTCTGCACTGCTTCGAATTCCCACAGTTTGATATGGTGCCCACTCTGGAGGAGTATGAGATTATGCTAAAATGGCCCAAGTCAGCCGGGATCCATATTCGCCATGAGGCATATACTCCTACAGCACAAGTCGTTGCCGTCATCCGATTTCCATCTCGGCAGACTACCTTGATAGCAAAAGGGAATGTCCAGGGTTGGAAAGTCTCAATATTAGAAGATCATCTGTCCTCTTTGGCTGAAAGGGCAAACTGGTCTGCTTTTAACAAAACTCTGGCTTTAATCGTGTTTGGGACGATACTATTTCCCTTCCACCTCGACAAAGTGGATCAAGCTATCATGGACGTCTTCTTCGCCTGGGACGTGAACTCGAAAAGTCCCTTGCTTGTACTTCTTGCCGACACCTTGCTTTGGGTGGAATTCTATCACTAGAAGCAAGGAAGAACACTCAGATGCTGCTCTTCACTGCTATTTGTGTGGGGTATCACACATTTCTACGCCTCTAGTTACATGGGGATGTTCCCCGATCCTTTGAAAAGATTCTTCAAAATCTCTCTCCATCGATGCCTAACCATGGAGTGGAAGGTCGAATTGGAACAATGGGACGCCAACCGTTTATCTTGGGCATGTCCTTGGTTCTGACCCGGCCCAATCCTCATCAAATATCTGAGCGTACCGTTAATAGGTCTTAGGGGTTGCATAGCCTATTCTCCAAAAGTGGCTATGAGACAACTCATGAGGACCCAAACCGCATTATCACGGGAAGAGCTCGGAGGGCTGTGTTTCTTCAAAGACCCATGCACTGCTGCTAATTCACTTGTTATACGAAGAGCATGGGAAAAACCAGTCTTCATGGAAGATAGAGAGCTACGAAAAGCTCGAGTAGCTGTCTCCGGTGACTATGAGGAGTGGAGGAAAAATAGAGGGATGTCACAACCATCCGTCCCACCTACTGCGCCTTCAACCAGTGGAGAGCTTCAAAGCCAAGTCGATGCCTTGACCCAGAGGATAGAAATCATGGGAGCCCAAATGAGGACCCTTGAGAAAAAAGAGCAAGAATTTTTCCTCACCATAGACGATCTACAGAGGCAATGCAAGGAGAAAGATCATGAGATAGAGCACCTCAAGGACCAGTGTGCTGACTCTAGTGAGCAGGTTATCCGAGCATCCAAAACTACCAGAATCAGCTCAGATAACCAACTTCAAGAAATAACCGCCAAGTCAGCACGCCTTGAGGCCGAATGTGCAAAACAGGCTCAGACGATCAAGGGGTTTCTACAAGACCTCGTAAGGACTCAGTTTGAAGTACGTCAAGGACGGGAGACTACCCAGAGACTTAACAGAAGCCTTACTGAGCTGCAATGCAAGGAAAGAGACGGATTAGCTCAGTATGGCCAAGTGCTACGAGAAAGAGATCGAGCCCTTGAGAAACTCGATGAGTTACAAGCCTTGGTCGTCCATCAAGAGGCGAAGATCAAAGAGGCTCAAAGGTACAGCGAAGATATGAGCCAGGCGGTCCACAAACAGACCGAAGCACTCGCTCATCATGTCCGAGAAGCCGAAAGAGAATTACATAGAAATCAGGACCCGCCTGTAGGTTTCTTTAGGCTTTTCCGTTTCTGTCAAAAAGTGCTTCGTAGCATGGAGTAGGGGGATGTACACTTTCTACAAATAAATAAAAATTCCTTTATTCAACAATTGTCTACTTGCATGCATTCATTCGCATATTTGATTTCCCCTCCTTCGCTTTTAATAAATAAGACAATAAAAAGAAGGATTAACTGATACGTCTTCCAATAAGAAGGATGGAGAGAAAGCCGCTCATAATCAAGCTCTCCCCAACGGTTGATTCACCATAAGAGGATAATAAGCCTCGGTTGTTGGTTATCAAGGTCAATAAAGAAGAGGGGGCAAGGACACCTGTGCGATTATTTGTGCCTCGTTCTTTCCCCTATGAATCAAATAAAGTTGTACCGTGGAGATATGGGGAATCTTTACCAATAAAGGAGGACATTTCCAACATAACCGACATTGGGGGCATGACCAGAAGCTGAAGGATGTACTCCCCCAAGGAGTTACCAGATGATGCCCCCAAGAATAAAGGGAAGAATAAACAGACTGAAGAAAGAGAAAATAAAGAATCTAAGGAGGAGACCGATGAATTACTCTAGTTCATAAGGTAGAGCGAGTACTCCATCATCATCCAACTCAATCATACACCTGCAAAGATAACTTTGTTATCTCTAATGATGAGTTCAGAACCGCATAGAAACACCCTGATGAAGGTTTTGAGCGAAGCGCATGTACCTCATACTATAGCCCAGGAAAAAGTTGAGAGGATCGTCAGTCACATCACAACTAGCGATCACCTCACCTTCATAGATGAAGAACTCCCTCTAGAGGGGTCGAGCCACAACAAGCCCTTGCATATTTCCATCTGTAGACCCCTAATTTTGTCCGGCCTCTCAATAAAGGCCAAGAAGACTTCCTATCTGAAAATAAAGCTTCGTTGGACGTCTAACGACATCAATCGACATCCGAATAAAGAAAGGAAAGCTTCCCAGGAGTCCCAGAAGTCGGGATGGCCGTCCCAGATAGCCCAGACGGCCGTCCCACATGCCAGACGGCCGTCTCAGCCTATTTAGATGCTTGGGACGGCCGTCCCAAATCCCAGACGGCCGTCCCGGCCGCCCCAGACGCTCATCCCTGTTTTCTGCACCCCAGACAGCCGTCCCGAGCTGCCATAAGGTAACAATCAGTTAAGGAATTACATTCCAGCATTCGATTCTTCTGTAAAATTTAGTAGAGTCAGTGTTGTATTCAGAGAGGAGAGTCTTTGTAGAGCGAAGGATTGCCAAAACGCATCCTCACGATTAAAGATTCACAATACAAAGCTTGCTACAGTGGTTCTGTTATATTCTCTTCTCTTTTACTACTTTATTTATTGCTTTCTGTATGCAATGTAAACTAAAATCATGTAGATAGTCATTTTTAATATTATGCAATAAAATAGGGTAATCACGTAATTTCTCGTAATCTTTACTGAAATGAATTAATCCGTCATAGGGAACCCGAAAGGGGCATTGTGGGGTGCTAACACCTTCCCCACACGTAACTAACTCCCTTACCTAACTCTGGTTATAGTGGCCATGTTTGGTTTTTATTAAAATCAACGCCTTTTTATCCTTTTCCAATGTTTATGGTCAAAACATTGGTGGCGACTCCAAAAGAACCTTTTTTGAAAACCTTGCTTTTATTATAGGATAGTTTAGTTGTTGAGCACCTCGGAAGCAATGAATATAATTTTAACATAAAACGTGAGTCTAAACCATCTTTTCGCGATCGCTCGCATAAACGTTCGAGATGTCCCTGGACGTCGGAACGGACGGCGGTGACAGATGGCGACTCCACTAGGGAAGCTAGAGAGTTGATCCCATTTAGTGACGGATAAATTCAAACTAAGTGAAAATTTGAAATTACGCCTTTACCCTCTTCCGTATGTTTTATTGTATGGCTTTAATAATTGTTGTATGATTATTTTCTGCAAATTGTTTGAAATATAAATTGCACACAAAAACCCTTGCACACAACAGTCCCTCTATACCCGGGGGCAAGAGTGAATACCTATAGGGAGTGGGTGGCAGATACGACCGGCTTGTTGGCACACGGGGCTACAACCGTTGTCGGAAACCACCAACTCAAGGTGATAACTCTCTTCTTTTGGTCTAAGGATGTCGACACGGAGTTCCGTGCATGACCCGAGGACTGAGAGAGTGAGAGGTCCCTATAATGGGGGCACCTTGGGGACCTTTGGCCTTGGTGACAACAGTTTTGAACCACCTAAACCAAGCACGTTTCTGCAGGAAAATCCTACCTCGTAATAAGCGTGGCTCTGCTCGTGGATGTATGAATTGTGTGTGCATTCGTTTACTGCATTTGTATTGATGCATTAGCATAGGGTAATCATACAACAAACAAAATAGTGAAAAATCCTAAAAACCATAAAAGTGATAAGATAAACCAACTTTATCTCGGACAGTCTTCAGTTAAGCTAGCCTGGTTTCAGGTTCTTTGTAAGCTAAGTAGCCACGTTGACCGATAGAAGAGATAAAGGGTCATACAAAATATAAAAACAAATTAAAGCCATAAAAATATCTTTTACAATAAAAAAATTCTTGGCAAAGTCGTATCATTCATACCACATCATCCAATAAGTGCTAAAACTAAGAGAAAATAAATGCACTAAGAAAAGTATGCATGCACATCATTTTAATAAACCTCCAAAAAATGGGTCTTAGGAGGGTTTTTTGAGAAAATTACTGGGTCTTCACCCTTTTGTCTTCGTTTTGACATGATTTGCGTCCAAATCGGACAACCCAGTCAAAAGTTATTCCAATTTCAATATCTGTTGTCATAAAAAAATATTTTTGTAGTGCATACATAAACACATTCATTCTAGGATGTATTAGATATCCTTAGACAATAGCGAAAGAGACCCAAGTGCATTTATCACCTTCCTAGAAGAGATAAGTGCGCTAAGGTATGTTGGCAACCTTTGAAAAAAGGAAGTTAGCACATTAAGGTGGGTATGGTACCCTTAAAACATAGGCTTTTGAGAAGATACCAAAGCTATTGTCTAAGACATATCTATCTCACACTAATTATTTAAAATAAAAAGCTATAATAAAAATCTTTAAATCATTTAGAAAGTGGCTGGTCTTCTACCTGTTCTCACTCACGCTCAAAAAGCCAAGAAGATGGAGAAATTAGAGGAGCAGAACCGCATGCTCACCGTCGAGCTTAATGCCATAAAGGAGCAGGTGCCACAATTAAGGGAGTGGTTAGAGAAACAAAACCACGGGCTCACCATCGAGCTTAACTTCGTAAAAGAGCAGATAGCGTATTTAATGGAACTAATACGCCAACAATGTCTCTACAATGAGGTTTCCAAACAACAAATTTCTGCCCTAGAAGAGAAATTTAGGGCATTAGAGGGATACAACTTTGATGTAAAGGAGGTAACCGATGTCAAAAATACTCGATTCCCTCCCAAGTTTAAGAAATCCCACATATCATTCAAGAAGTCCTTCGGCAAGAAGAAAGAGGGGAGCGTAAATGTCATCAAACTCACTACCCCTTCTTCCTCTTCACAACCATCTAGGCGATCACGCGAGACAAGAGAAGAAATTCACTCCAATTCCAACCTCCTATGGAAGTCTCGCTGCAAGAATTGATAAAGGACCATCTCCTAGCATATGTCCCTCCAAAGAAAATGGAGCCACCATACCCGAGAATGGTACAAGCCTAATGAGAACTGTGATTACCATTCAGGTGCTCCTGGGCATTCTGTGGAGAATTGTATGGCCTTGAAGTATAAGGTCCAAGATTTGTTGAATGCTGGGTGGATCACCTTCAATGCTCCCGACCCTTAGGTCCTTAGATGGATGATACGCCTCTGTCACAACCAAAATAGTGAGCCTGGGTAGAGCAGGTCGGCTAACTAGGGCTCTTCATTTTGTGCATCTTTTGGTAAAAAAAATATAATAATAAATAAAAAAAGCTTCCGATGCATCTCTCGCGGTTTACGCTCATGGTCGCGAGATCTTTTGATTAAAGGGACTTTGTATATATTTCTCTTTTCATCAATACAATGAGGCATTTTCCATAATATTCATATGCTTCTCATTCTTTTCTCTCTCATTCCAAAATAATTGAATAAAATCTAGACCCAAATAAGGACCATATAAACAGTCATGTCTGTGATTGAAAACTCTCTGCGGGATCTGAAAGCCAAAGGCGAATGGATTGAGTCAGACAATGAGGAGGGGACCATTTCCCCGGACATGCAAAGAATGTTGGAGAAAAGAAGCTTAATTGATACAGCCCCATCAGGAAAAAAACTTAGGCCACCAATTTGGGACAAAGAGATAATAAGAAAGAAGAAAATATTATCACCCAAATTCATAATGTCAGGGAAGAGGCAATAACACCTTTGCGTTTATTCATGCCTCGTCTTTTCCCTTACACATCGGATAAAGTTGTACTGTGGATATGCACAAAAGAATTGTCCGTCAATGAAGATATCTCCAATATAGCCAGCATTGGGGGCAGGACGAGAAGCGAAAGAATTTATTCACCTAAGGAGCTACAAGATAATGCTCCTAAAAAAAAGGAAAAATAAAGAAAATGAAGAGGAAAAGGAAAAGAGAATCCAAGGGGAAGATTGAGCAGACCTTGGATTCACGGTGCTAGGGCAGTTTCTTCAACACTCCACCGAAAAATCAAATTCGTGGTAGGTGACAAGTTGATCATGTTCAAGTTAAAGACTACATTCGAATCAGCGAACCGTCTACCATACCTTAAATGGATGCGGCTGAAGAGGACATTTGAAAATATGGAAAGACTTCCTAGCAATTTAAAAAGTGGCCCATATAATGAAGAGATATGGATACATCCCAGACAAGGGCTTGAAAAGGATGCTCAAAGAATAAGAGAGCCACCAGATTTTAAGGATAATCCTTTAAAGTACGACCCTACAAAAGATCAAGTCGTACAAAGAAAAGCGAGGCCTCCCCTCCGTACCTTAAAAGGACGGTCTTCCGAAAAGGAGGGGTATTAGCGCAAAGGGTAGCGTTAGTCATTAGGTGTCCTTCTTCCAATTCTAAGGGATGTAAACCCAATGACTATTAGAGATCACTCCTCGGGGTATGCCCGGCCCTCGAGCATCTCTAGGGCACACATTTTCCCTGAAATTACAAAAGAATGTTATTCTTACTATCTGCTTCTTTTCCCGCTAATTATGTTTATACCCCATTAAATAACCATGTTTAGACAAATGTTTTAAAATGCGTCAAAATAATCAAAGCGCTATAAACAAAATGAAGTCCGCTAGGTATCCCAAAAAATGGAAAAGGGGAACCTAGACAAAAGTTAGGACATAACACAAAATCCTAGGCTGAAAACCCAAAAGGGTGGACTAGGAAAGTTAATCAGTCAAAAATAGGCGCCTTAAAGTAATCAGTTCAAGATGCCACCTCATTAAAACAAAACGTTTGTTTAAACTAGCCTAAACACCAACCAACCTTGGCTAGCCATTCTTACAAAAACTATTATTTCAAAAAAAAAATCTCACTAAAACACAAACCTTTGCAATAAATCCCTTTCTTTCTATTCTCTTGACCCTTCACCACAAAGCATTCAAGTAATTGACTGGGAAATGTGGAAATATAGTGATCAATAGGAGGATTGAAATCCCTAAGGAAAGGAAGAGGGGCATTGACATGACAATTGCTCTACATTCAAAATGATTACTCTTTGGTTATAGCAAAGATCCGAGACGACAAATCGGTACAGCTAATCATGTTGACAAAAGCACATGATGATGGAAGTAAACTTAACAGAAGTTGAATGGGTTCAAAACCGATATGACCAGCTAAACCTTATTGAAGAAAATGGTTGAATATTATATCTCACGAACAAGCCTATCAAAGGAAAATATAAAAGGCTTATGAAAAAGTCAACCTTCATATTTACCATAAAGAAAGATTTAATGGTAAATAAGTTGCTTCCAGCCCAAAACAATAAAATTGGAAAATGGGCAGTGAACTATGAAGGACCCCTTGGGGTCAAATGAGCTTTCTCGGAAGGGGCTCTTATTCTCACCAATATGGATGGAGAGGAGCTTCGACACCCAATCAACTCTGATGCGGTGAAGAAGTATTATGCTTGAAGACATTGCTCAAGACCCGTCAGGAATGAAAACCCACAAAAGGCATCCCTGGGCAAAAGATAAGGTCCATATTCCTCGCTAGCATACTTCCTAGGCAAAAAGAAGAGGTAAAAAAAAAAGAAAAAGAATGAAACTAAGAGCACTGGTTACTTTAGTCGAAAACCGAAAAGGCGGCTAAAGTAACATTCTTCCAGAAGCAAGCAGTCTGCATAGTCTTCACTCTGAGCTCAGGCATCTCAACTGAAGCAATTAGGAGAACCAGGGGGCAGATATCATGGACATGACTGTATAAGCCTAAACAGTATAGCCAACCCTAACTACCCATTCTTCTAAATACCTTTGAAATCCTTCTATAAAAGAAATAAAACTTTTGCTCATTTATCAATAAAATTCCCTTTCATTTCCTTTCTCTTGACCAAATATTATGGAAATGCCTCTTTATTGATAAATCATAAATATGCGCAAAGACTTTTAATCAAAGATCAAGCATGCATCTAAAAAGAGGAAGCATGAAAAAAATAAAAGAATAAGTGTCTGCTACGATATTCTTAGGTAAAAATTAGGGTAGCCTGCTAGATCGGAAACCCCCAAAAGAACGGTCTAGGCAAAAGATAAGGCAAAAGCCCCCTAAGATATTCTAGGCAAAAATTAAGGCAGCCCGCTAGATCGAAAACCTGTAAAGGGCGGTCTAGGCAAAAGATAGGGACAAAACCAAGAGATGAATAAAAAGGGAGCCCATTATCATGGTCATAAAAGAGGAGCCCATTATCATGGTCATAAAGGAGGAGCCCATTGGCGTATTCATAAGAAGCCAACGGGAGAAGGCCAGTTACTTTCTAAATGCATAAAAAATAAATAAACAAATAGATTGCATCTAGAACATCCACACACAAAGTAGTTGCACAAAACGACTTTGTCAAAATCAAGAAAAAATAATTTTCTTAAAATAAGAATATTAAACATGCATATAAGGAGGCTAGTCTCCATACTTGTGATTAAAAACAGGAGGCTCTAGAATCTAGTCTCCATATGAGAATCAACATCGCGAAAGGCGAAATCAAGACCATTTCAAGCAGAATAAAGAGCTTCAAGGAAACTAGCTCTAACCTTCTACACCAATAAAAGAAGGTACATCGAAAAAAGAGGCCAACGGAAAGGCTCGATGATCCCCAAGCGGATCCTTGCCTACTCTAGAGGCAAAACAAAAATTACTCCACGACTCAGCATCATCATCACATGAGTCGTCAACCATAGTCATTTAAAGATCCAACCACCATCCTTCCATCCGAAAAAGAAGGAAGTCATCAACATAGAAAAGCCAACGGAAAGGATCGATCATCCCCAAGCGGATCCTTGCCTACTCCAAAGGCAAAACAAAAATTACTTCATGACTCAGCACCACCACATGAGTCGTCAAATAATCATTTGAAGCTTCAATCAACATCCTTCCATCTAAGAAAAAGGAAGCCATCAACGTAGAAAAGCCAACGGAAAGGCTTGATCATCCCCAAGAGGATCCTTGCCTACTCCAGAGGCAAGACAAAAAGATTACCTCACAACTCAGCGGCATCACCACGTGAGTCATCAAGCACACTCATGCAAGAATCTCCGCTTCATTCCCCAAAGGAGAATAAGGACTACATAAGAGTCCATCAAAGAAAAATACGGAGTCAAATCCTCCATATCACCAGGGGGCAACAAAAAGAAAGAAAAGAAAAAACTTTCATTCCCCAATAGAGGCACGAAAAAGGCCAAATAAAAATCTCCAAGTAGAGCATTTAAAAAAATCTACAAAAAGAGGAAAACAAAATTTTTTTTCCATCTTCCAGCTCAAATAAGAGCTTCACAAAGCCAGGAGTCAGGACTCCATCATCAAATTTGGATCCCCAGGAAACCGACAGACTCCTCGGTGAATCCCAAAAAAAAAATAAAAAGAAGAAAATCTCTTCATCCCGCTCAATAAAGAGCATCACAAAAGTCAGGAGCCAAGACTCCATCATAAAAAAAATCAAATCAAGGATTAGATCCCCAAAGAAAAGAAAAATTCCCCAGGGATCGCTAAAAAGAAAAGAGAAAAAAAATATATCTTTTCAACCAAAGAAAAAACCAATGTGCATAAAAGGCGCACATATTTAAAAACCCATTCCCCAATAGGAATAAGAGCATAGGCAAAGCCAACTCAAATCAAAGGAGTCAAAAACTCCATTCCTCCTTAGGGGGCAATTCAAAATAGACCTCCGGAAAATGATCAAATCCCTCGTGGATCACCAAAAAGAAAAATCCCCAGCGAGCCTACCAGCAAAAGGCAAAATACAAATTCATATCCTCAGGGAGTTAATCGCCTATAACACCCAATATGAATATCCCCAGTGAAAGGCAAAACCTTCACTCCCAAGAATGCCTATGCCTACTCAGAGGCAAGCAAAGAGCCGATATCCCCAAGAAATGGGAAATCAACCTATGCAAGAGGTAATACAAGCACAAAGCTTTCAAAAAAGCATCCGCCTACTCAGAGGTATTATCAAGAACAAATATCCTCAAGTAGAACATCAGCCTATTCAGAGGCGAAAAACAACAAGTAAAAATCCTTCACCACTATTGAAGCATCTGCCTAATCAAGAGCCACAACCAACAAAAATCAACAAATCCCCAGCGGATTCCCGCCTAAATAAGAGGCAACCAGCAAAAGAATCCCCGGTAAAGCCGAATGGCTAAACGAAAAAGCCAAAAACAAAGAATCCCCGGTAAAACCGGATGACTAAAACAGAAAAGTCAAATCAAATATTCCCCACGGAATGGGCGCATGAACAGAAACAATAAGTCGCCAACACATCTCCAAAATCAGATGACCACAGGATTGACTATAAAAAAAAAAATCATCCTAAGAGCCTTGCAGAACGGGGCTTGTTCAGAACCTTGCAGAACGAGGCTCGTACCAGGTGGGGGTAGGTACCCACAAGAGCCCTGCAGAACGGGGTTCGTACCAGGTGGGGGTAGGTACCCATCAGAGCCTTGCAGAACGGGGTTCGTACCGGGTGGGGGTAGGTACACACAAGAGCCTTGCGGAACGGGGTTCGTACCGGGTGGGGGTAGGTACCCATCGAGCCTTGCGGAATGGGGTTCGTACCGGGTGGGGGTAGGTACCCACAAGAGCCTTGCGGAACGGGGTTCGTACCGGTGGGGGTAGGTACCCATCGAGCCTTGCGGAATGGGGTTCGTACCGGGTGGGGGTAAGTACCCATCATAGCCTTGCAGAACGGGGTTCGTACTAGGTGGGGGTAGGTACCCACAAGAGCCTTGCGGAACGGGGTTCGTATCGGGTGGGGGTAGGTACCCATTAGAGCCTTGCGGAACGGGGTTCGTACCGGGTGGGGGTAGGTACCCATCGAGCCTTGCGGAACGGGGTTCGTACCGGGTGGGGGTAGGTACCCATCGGAGCCTTGCGGAACGGGGTTCGTACCGGGTGGGGGTAGGTACCCATCGAGCCTTGCGGAACGGGGTTCGTACCGGATGGGGGTAGGTACCCACAAGAGCCTTGCGGAACGAGGTTCGTACCGGGTGGGGGTAGGTACCCATCGAGCCTTGTAGAACGGGGTTCGTACCGGGTGGGGGTAGGTACCCACAAGAGCCTTGCGAACGGGGTTCGTACCGGGTGGGGGTAGGTACCCATCGGAGCCTTGCGGAACGGGGTTCGTACCGGGTGGGGGTAAGTACCCATCGAGCCTTGCGGAACGGGGTTCGTACCGGGTGGGGGTAGGTACCCACAAGAGCCTTGCGGAATGGGGTTCGTATCGGGTGGGGGTAGGTACCCATCGAGCCTTGCGGAACGGGGTTCGTACCGGGTGGGGGTAGGTACCCATCGAGCCTTGCGGAACGGGGTTCGTACCGGGTGGGGGTAGGTACCCATCGTAGCCTTGCGGAACGGGGTTCGTACCGGGTGGGGGTAGGTACCCATCAGAGCCTTGCAGAACGGGGTTCGTACCAGGTGGGGGTAGGTACCCACCAGAGCCTTATAAAATAAGGTTTATACCGGATGAGGGTAGGTACTCATCAGAATCTAGCAAAAATGCAGATTCGTACCAGGTGGGGGTAGGTACCCACCAGAGCCTTATAAAATAAAGTTTATACCGGATGAGGGTAGATACTCATCAGAATCTAGCAAAATGCAGATTCGTACCGGGTGGGGGTAGGTACCCACCAGAACATTATAAAATAAGGTTTATACCGGATGAGGGTAGGTACTCATCAGAATCTAGCAAAATGCAAATTCGTACCAGGTGGGGGTAGGTACCCACCAAAGCCTTATAAAAAAAAAGGTTTGTACAGGATGAGGGTAGGTACTCATCAAAACTTAGCAGAATGCATTAGGTAGAGTAAAATACTCACCTAAGCATTACAAAAATGGGTTGCAAATACCTTGCTTCTATTAGAGGATAGTTCAAGTGTTGAGCACCTCGGAAGTAAGTACCCACAAGAGTTTAGCAAAATGCGAACTCATACCGAGTGAGGGTTGGTACTCACCAAAGCCTTGCAAAAACAAGGTTCATACCTAGTGGGGGTAGGTACCCATAAGAGTCTAGTGAAATACAGACTCGTACCGGGTGAGGGTAAGTACTCACCAGAGCCTTATAAAGTAAGGCTCAAACCAGATAGGGGTTGGTACCTATCAAAAATATTTATCATCCGGAGGATCAGCAAAGAAGCATCTGAAGGATAACTGGGCAAAAGGGTTAACTCATTCCCCTACCATCTAATTTTGTCGGCATATTAAGCCAACAAATTAGGCAGGCAGGTGAAGGGGGGGCAGCTGTAGACCCCTAATTTTGCCCAGTCTCTCAATAAAGGCTAAAGAGACTTCCTACAACAAGATAAAGCTCGTATGGCATCTCAATAAAGGCCAAGAAGACTTCTTATATGAAGATAAAGCTTTAACGGGCATTCATCGGCACCAACCGACGTCCGAATAAAGAAAGAAAAGCTTCCCAGGGGTCCCAGAACACAAAAACTGGCCAAAACAGGTCGAGACCACCGTCCCAAAGTCGAGACGGCCGTCCCAAGCTACCTTGGCCAAGTGGGACGGCCGTCCCAAGTGAGACTGCCAGTCCCACTCTTCAGGGGGTCTCAACATGTGTAAAAAATGCAGTTGGGACGGCCGTCCCAACCCAGAGGGGCATCCCAAAATGTCAGGCTACGAAAAACTATAAATAGGAGGCTCATTTGCCACTGTTTCACACACCAGACAACTCCCAGTACTTGTCTTTTCTCTTCCTTCTTCGAATGAACTCTCTGATTGCCTTGATAAGGTAACAATCAATTAAGGAATTACATTCCAGCATTCGATTCTTCTGTAAAATTTAGTAGAGTCAGTGTTGTATTCGGAGAGGAGAGTCTTTGTAGAGCGAAGGATTGCCAAAACGCATCCTCACGATTAAAGATTCACAATACAAAGCTTGGTACGGAGGTTCTGTTCAATTCTCTTCCCTTTTACTGCTTTATTTATTACTTTCTGTATGCAATGTAAACTAAAATCATGTAGATAGCCATTTTTAATATTATGCAACAAAATAGGGTAATCGCGTAATTTCTCATAATCTTTACTTAAATGAATTAATCCGTCATAGGGAACCCGAAAGGGGCGTTGTGGGGTGCTAACACCTTCCCCACACGTAACTAACTCCCTTACCTAACTCTGGTTATAATGGCCAAGTTTGGTTTTTATTAAAATCAACGCCTTTTTATCCTTTTCCAATGTTTATGGTCAAAACATTGGTGGCGACTCCAAAAGAACCTTTTTTCGAAAACCTTACTTTTATTAGAGGATAGTTCAGTTGTTGAGCACCTCGGAAGCAATGAACATAATTTTAACATAAAACACGAGTCTAAACCATCTTTTCGCGATTGCTCGCATAAACGTTCGAGATGTCCCTGGACGTCGGAATGGACGGCGGCGACAAGGCTCATTGAAAGTTTGGTTCAATTTCGTTTTCTGCTACCATGAAAGTTTGTATTCTTTCACTTCTGTTGCAAATTTAATTTATGTAGTTCAGTTCAGCCCAATCTTGTATTTCAATTTCTACTGCAATCCAATTTTCTATTCTGTTGTTCCATCTTAGATTTTTATTGTAATTTCGTGTTAATGGACAACCACCATAATTTCTGATATTCTCTTGTGTAATTTCTGCATTTATGTTTTGTTCTTCTTTTTCTCTGCATTGGATTTTGTTTTTATGTTTTCTGCTGCATTTTTGAATTAATGGATAGCTAAACCTAGAGGGTTAGGTCCTTGAAGGATTGTAATCTCTGTTTAGAGGTTCTCTGCACTTAACTTAATGTCCAGTTTAGTTCCTTGTTCTGCACTGGATCATAAAACGTAAATCATGCTTAGTGAATTTGGGTTCATTGTATCCAGTACCATGAGTTGCTTAATCTTGTGGGGAGAATCAATCACTTACACGATTGCTTAATTTGTGTAAGGAGGGAGTAAGCTAGATAGATTTTATATTATGAACCAATGACAGTAGAGATGCATTCTGTTAAGGGCCTAATCTATTTTAATCCGCATTTATACAAGCTATTGTTGTTCTCTTTCATTAATCTGATAAATACCAAAAATCCCCTTTGTTTTGTTCCATTTCGAAACTGATAAGCTTTTGACAGAAATTAATAGTCCTTGGGAGACGACCTAGGAGTCTATTGCCTAGTACTACATTTAATCACATTTATTGACCGGATACGACTTCGATCAACAGACGATCAAGGGGATGTTACAAGATCTCGCAAGGACTCGGTCTGAAATACGTCAAGTAAGGGAGACCACCTAGAGACTTAACAGAAGCCTTACTGAGCTACGCTACAAAGAAAGAGACGGGTTAGCTCAGCACGACTAGGTTCTACAAGAGAGAGACTGAGCCATTGAGACACTCGACAATTTACAAGCCTTGGTCGTCCATCAAGAGGCGTGTCGTCGCCGTCAAAAGTGGCGGTCGGAGCGATGTGATGGTTTTGATTGACTCGCATTTTTTGAAAGGAATGGTTCAACTCCTCTAGGTTGTCCGATAACTGGGCTAGACCTAAAGGCGAGGTTTTCGAAAAGGTTCGAGGAGTCGCCATCAGTGTTTTAACCTTAAACACTGAATAAGGTAAAGAAAAAGAAGAAGGCAGTGGTTTTAAAAAAACCAACTTTGACCATTACAACCAGAGTGGGGTAAGGGAGATAGTTACGTGTGGGGAAGGTGTTAGCACCCCACAACTCCCCTTTCGGGTTCCCTATCATGGACTAGCTTAGAAAATAAACACTTAAAGAAACTATGCTTTTACCCTTATTATTCTATCTACTTGCAGAATTTAAATATCTACATGGCCTTATTATCTAATGCACACAAAGAAAGCAGTAAAAAGAGAGAGAATAGAGAAGGAGCCTCCGAAGCAAGCTTTATATTAACTCTTCGAAACATGAGGACGCTTTTTGGTTGTCCCCGCACTCTACAAGCATGCTCCTCCCGCAAAAAAAAGAAAAGTCACTCTACCAAGGGTCGGACGTCTCAATAGGAGATTTCCTTAACCGATTTCAACTTTAAACAGAAATTGGAAACCTCACTTGAACTCCAAAGTAATGCTCAGTGTCGCCGCCGTCCGTTCCGACGTCCTGGGACATCTCGAACGTTAATGCGAGCGGTCGCGAAAAGATGGTTGAGACTCGCGTTTTTTGTTAAAAATATGTTCATTGCTTTCGAGGCGCTCAATGCTGAACTATCCTCTAATAGAAGCAAGGTTTTCGAAAAGGGTTCTTTTGGAGTCGCCACCAATGTTTTGACCATAAACATTGGAAAAGGAGAAAAAGGCATTGATTTTAATAAAAACCAAACTTGGCCATTATAACCAGAGTCGGGTAAGGGAGTTAGTTACGTGTGGGGAAGGTATTAGCACCCCACAACGCCCCTTTCGGGTTCCCTATGACGGATTAATTCATTTAAGTAAAGATTACAAGAAATTACGCTATTACCCTTTTTTATTCATATAGTATTATAATTATCTACATGGTTTATCTACATTGCATACAAAAAGCAGTAAATAAAGCAATAAAAGGGAAGAGGATTGAGAAGAACCTCCGAAGCAAGCTTTATATTATAAGTCTTTTATACAGAGGACGCTTTGCGGCAATCCTTCACTCTACAACGACTCTTCTCTCGAATAAACTTGACTCGACTAAAATTTTCTAGAAGAATCGAATGCCGGAATACAAATTCCTTAACTGATTGTTACCTATTAAAGGCAATCAGAGAGATCATTCGAAGGAGGGAGAGAAGAAGACAAGTCTTGGAGTTGTCTGGGGTCTGAAGAATGACAAATGAGGCTCCTATTTATAGATTTCGCTGCCTGGAAATCTGGGACGCCCGTCTGGGTTGGGACGGTCGTCCCAACTACAAAATTTGCACTGGGCCAAGCTGGGACGGCCAGTTGGGTTTGGGACGACCGTCCCATTTGAATTTTGGGGCTTGGGACTTGTGTCCCAAAGGTGAGACGTGCGTCTCACTTGGCTTTTGGTGTTTGGGACGGCTGTCCCAGTTTGGGACGGCTGTCCCAACCTGTCTTGGCCAGTTTTTGCGTTCTGGAACCCCCGGGAAGCTTTCCTTTCCTTTTTCGGACGTCGTTTGATGTCGATGTGTGTCCGTTGAAGATTTATCTTCATATAGGAAGTCTTCTTGGCCTTCATTAAGATGTCGAGCAAGCTTTATCTTCGTGTAGGAAGTCTCTTTAGTCTTTATTGTGTGGATGGGTGAACTCCGTCTTGTTGCGGGAGGTCTTTCTCGATTTTTCTTTGATATGAAGCCGGGTGAACTGTATGAAGTTTCCCTAGCTTTTATTTTGAGAGGCCGGACAAAATTAGGGGTCTACAGCTGCCCCCCCTTCACCTGCCTAGCTAATTTGTCAGCTTGATATGCCGAAAAAATTAGTTGGTAGGGGAAGGAGTTAACCCTTTTGCCCGGTCATCCTTCGGATGCTGCTCCTTGTTGATCCTCCGGATGATAAATATTTTGATAGGTACCAACCCCTATCTGGTTTGAGCCTCCTTTTATAAGGCTCTGGTGAGTATTTACCCTCACCAGGTATAAGTCTGTATTTTACTAGACCTTAGTGAGTACCTACCCCCACTAGGTATGAACCTTGTTCTGCAAGGTTTTGGTGAGTACCTACCCTCACCCGGTATGAGTTCGTATTTTGCTAAACTCTTGTGGGTACTTACTTCCGAGGTGCTTAACACTGAACTATCCTCTAATAGAAGTAAGGTCTTTGCAACCCATTTTTGAAATGCTTAGGTGAGTATTTTTACTCCTCCTAATGCATTCTGCTAAGTTTTGATGAGTACCTACCCTCATCTGGTACAAACCTTATTTTTAAGGTTTTGGTGGGTACCTACCCCCACCCGGTGCGAATCTGCATTTTTGCTAGATTCCGATGAGTACTTACCCTCATCCGAGCTCGAACCCCGTTCCGCAAGGTTCCGGTGGGTACCTACCCCCACCCGGTCCGAATCTCGTTCTGCAAGATTCTGGTGGGTATCTACCCCCACCCGGTCCGAATCTCGTTCTGCAAGATTCTGATGGGTACCTACCCCCACCTGGTCCGAACCCCGTTCTGCAAGGCTCGATGGGTACCTACCCCCACCCGGTCCGAACCCCGTTCGCAGGGCTCGATGGGTACCTACCCCCACCCGGTCCGAACCCCGTTCTGCAAGGCTCGATGGGTACCTACCCCCACCCGGTCCGAACCCCGTTCTGCAAGGCTCGATGGGTACCTACCCCCACCCGGTCCGAACCCCGTTCCGCAAGGCTCTGATGGGTACCTACCCCCACCCGATCCGAATCTCGTTCTGCAAGATTCTGATGGGTATCTACCCCCACCTTGTCTGAACCCCGTTCTGCAAGGTTCTCAGGATTCACTTTTTGGTAGTCAATCCTGTGGTCATCTGGTTTTGGAGATGTGTTGGCGACTTATTGTTTCTGTTCATGCGCCCATTCCGTGGGAAATATTTGATTTGACTTTTTGACTTTTCTGTTAGTCATCCGATTTTACTGGGGATTCTTTATTTTTGGCTTTTTCGTTTAGCCATCCGGCTTTGCTGGGGATTTTCTGATTTTTGGCTTTTCTGTTTAGCCATTCGGCTTTGCCGGGGATTTTTTATTTTTGGCTTTTCTGTTTAGCCATCCAGCTTTGGGATTTTTTATTTTTGGCTTTTCTATTTAGCCATCCGGCTTTGCCGGGGATTTCTGATTTTTGGCTTCTCTGTTTAGCCATCCGGTTTTGTCGGGGATTCTGATTTTTGGCTTTTCTGTTTAGCCATCCGGCTTTGCCAGGGATTCTTTGTTGGTTGCCTCTTGTTTAGGCAGGAATCCTCTGGGGATTTTGAATTCTCTTCTTGATTGTGCCTCTTGATTAGGCGAAGATTCATTTGGGGATTTTTGTCGTGCCTCTTGATTAGGCGAATGCTTCAATAATGGTGAAGACTCTTGAGGGTTTGGATTGCCTCTTGCATAGGTTGATTTCCCATTTCTTGGGAATATTAGTTTTTTTCTTGCTTGTTGCAAGTGAAGGCTTTATGCTTTGCCATGGATATCCATTTTTGGGCGTTATGAGCGATTAACTCCCTGTGGATATAATTTTGTAGCTTGCCTTTGTCGTAGGCTCACTGGGGTAATTTTCTTGTTGATGATCCACTGGGGAATTAATTTCATTCCGGAGATCTGTCTTGAATTGTCTCTTTAGGGAGAAATGGAGTTTTTCGACTCCTTATTGGCTACTGTTGTTTGAGCTGGTTTTGCCTAAGCTCTTATTTTGCTAGGGAATGGGTTTTTACCCTTTTCTCGCGATTTCTCTTTTTTTTGCGATTTTGGATTTTTGATTTTGGATGCGTGTGCCTTTTTTCTTTTGTGCACACAGGTTTTTTATCTTCTGCTGGGGATGAAGAGGTTTTTTCTTTAGGCAAGGATCCTCTTGAAGATGATCAAGCCTTTTCCATTGGCTTTTCTTCTCCTTCTTTTATTGGTGTAGAAGGTTGATGGTTGGAACTAGTTTCCTTGAAGCTCCTTATTCTGCTAGAATGGTTTTGATTTCGCCTTTCGTGATTTTGATTTTCATCTAGAGACCGGATTTTGGCGCCTTCTATTTTCAATCACAAGCATGGAGTCTATCCTCCTTGTATGCATGTTTATTATTCTTGTTTGAAGAAAATTATTTTTTCTTGATTTTAACAAAGTCGTATTGTGCAACTACTTTGTGTGTGGATGTCCTAAATGCAATCTATTGTTTATTTATTTTTGATGCATTTAGAAAGTAGCTGGCCTTTTCCCGTTGGCTTTTATGAATACGCCGATGGGCTCCTCCTTTATGACCATGATGATGGGCTCATCTTTTACTCATCTTTTTGGTTTTAGCCCTATCTTTTGCCTAGACCGCCCTTTACGGGTTTTCGATCTAACGGGCTGCCTTAGTTTTTGCCTAGAATATCTTAGGGGGCTTTTGCCTTATCTTTTGCTTAGATTGTTCTTTTGGGGTTTCCGATCTAGCAGGCTACCCTGATTTTTACCTAAAAATATCCTAGCAGGCATTTGTTATTTTCTTATTTGTTATGCTTCCGTTTTTTAGATGCATGCTTGGTCTTTGATTAAAGGTCTTTGCGCATATTTATGATTTATCAATAAAGAGGCATTTCCATAATATTTGGTCAAGAGAAAGGAAATGAAAAGGAATTTTTATGAGCAAAAGTTTATTTCTTTTACAAAAGGATTTCAAAAGGTATTTAGAAGAATGGGTGGTCAGGGTTGGCTATACTGTATAGGTTTAAACAGTCATGTCCATGATATCTGCCCCCTGGTTCTCCTAATTGCTTCAGTTGAGATGCCTGAGCTCAGAGTGAAGACTATGCAGACTGCTTGCTTCTGGAAGAATGTTACTTTAGCCGCCTTTTCGGTTTTCGACTAAAGTAACCATTGTTCTTAGTTTCTTTTTTTTTATTTACTTTTTTTTTACCTCTTCTTTTTGCCTAGGACGTATCCTAGCGAGGAATATGGACCCTATCTTTTGTCCAAGAATGTCCTTTGCGGATTTTCATTCCTGACGGGTCTTGAGCAATGTCTTCAAGCATAATACTTCTTCACCGTACTAGAGTTGATTAGGTGTCGAAGTTCTTTTTCATCCATATTGGCGAGGATAAGAGCCCTTCCGAGAAAGCTCATTTGACCACAAGGGGTCCTTCGTAGTTCACTGCCCATTTTCCAATTTTATCCTTTTGGGCTGGAAGCAACTTATTTACCATTAAATCCTTCTTATGGTAAATGTGAGGGTTGATCTTTTTTCATAAGCCTTTTTGACTTTCCTTTGATAGGCTTGTCCCGATATATAACATTCAGTTGTTTTTCTTAATAAGGTTTAGCTGGTCATATCAGCTTCGAACTCATTCAGCTTCTATTAAGTTTACTTCCATCATCATGTGCTTTTGTCAACATGATTAGCTGTACCGATTTGTCATCTCGGATCTTTGCTATAACCGAAGAGTAATCATTTCGAATGTAGAGCAATTGTCATGTCAATGCCCCTCTTCCTTTCCTTTAGGGATTTCAATCCTCCTATTGATCACCATATTTCCACATTTCCCAGTCAATTACTTGAATGCTTTATGATGAAGGGTCAAGAGAATAGAAAGAAAGGGATTTATTGCAAAGGCTTGTGTTTTAGTGAGATTTTTTTTTGAGATAATAGTTTTTGTAAGAATGGCTAGCCAAGGTTGGTCGGTGTTTAGGCTAGTTTAAACAAACGTTTTGTTTTAATGAGGTGGCATCTTGAACTGATTACTTTAAGGCGCCTATTTGTGACTGATTAACATTCCTAGTCCACCCTTTTGGGTTTTCAGCCTAGGATTTTGCCCTTTTATCTTTTTGTCTTGGCATTTGACCTTGACGGGCTTCTTTTAATAATAATTTCTTTTCTCAAACCATTGTCGAAACACAATTTTCTTATTTGTGTCTCTAGCTAATCAATCATGTTAACTTTGGCTTTATATTGTTTATGGCATTTTGACGCATTTTGGAACAAAATGTTTGCCTAAACCTGGTTATTTATGGGGTATAGATATGATTAGCGAGAAAAGAAGCAGATAGTAAGAATAGCATTCTTTTGTAATCCAAAGGGAAATACGTGCCCTAAAGATGCTCGGGGGTCGGGCACACCCCGAGGAGTGATCTCTAATAGTCATTGGGTTTACATCCCTTAGAATCAGAAGAAGGACGTCTAATGACTAATGCTACCCTTGATGCTAATATCCCTCCTTTTCGGAATATCCTCTTTAAGGTATGGAGGAGAGACTTCTCTTTTCTTTGTACGACTTGATCTTTTGTAGGGTCGTACTTTAAAGGATTATCCTTAAAATCTGGTGGCTCTCTTATTCTTTGAGCATCCTTTCTAAGCCCTTGTCTGGGCTGTATCCATATCTTTTCATTATATGGGCCACTTTTAAATTGCTAGGAAGTCTTTCCATATTTTCAAATGTCTTCTTCAGCCGCATCCATTTAAGGTATGGTGGATGGCTCGCTGATTCGAATGTAGTCTTTAGCTTGAACCATGATCAACTTGTAGCCTACCACGAATTTGATTTTTCGGTGGAGCGATGAAGAAACTGCCCTAGCACCGTGAATCCAAGGTCTACTTAATCTTCCCCTTGGATTCTTTTTCTTCTTCGACTTTATTTTTTCTTTGTTTTTAGGAGCATTATCTTGTAGCTCCTTGGATGAATAAAATTTTTGCTTATCGTCCTGCCCCCAATGCTGGCTATATTGGAGATATCTTTATTGATGGACAATTCTTTTGTGCATATCCACAGTACAGCTTTATCCGATGTATAAGCACGAAGGTGTTATTACCCCTTCCCTGACATTATCAATTTGGGTATCGACATTTACTTCTTTCTTATGGTCTTCTTGTCCCAAATTGAAGTCCTTAGTTTTTTACTTATAGGGCTGTATCAATTGAGCTTATTATTTTTTTAACAGTCTTTGCATGTTTGGGGAAATGGTTCCCTCCTCACTGTCTGACTCAATCCATTCACCTTCGGCTTTTAGATCCCGCAGAGAGCTTTCAATCACAGACATGACTGTTTATATGTCCTTATTTGGGTTTAGATTTTATTCAATTATTTTGGAATGAGAGAGAAAAAAATGAGAAGCATATGAATATTATGAAAAATGCCTCATTGTATTGATCAAAAGATCTCGCGGCCACAGGCAGAGATCGCGAGAGATGCATCGGAAGCTTTTTATTATTATTTTTTATTTCTTTTTTAACCAAAAGATGCACAAAATGGGGAGCCCTAGTTAGATGGCCTTCTCTACCCAAACTCACTATTCTGGTTGTGATAGAGTCTTGATGTTTACATTTGGGTCGGGAGAATCGAAAGTAATCCACCCGGCATTCAATAATTCTTGAACCCTATATTTCAGGTTGACGCAATTCTCCACGGAATGCCCAGGAGCACCTGAGTGGTAATCACATTTTTCGTTGAGTTTGTACCAACCAGGGTAAGGTGGATTTTTCTTCTTTGGGGAGATACGTGTTAAGAGCTTGGCCTCTAAAAGCCTTGGCAGCAAACTCTCATAAGAGATTGGGATGGGAGTGAATTTCTTCTCTTGTCTGTGTGACTGTCCAGCTGATGGCGAAGAGGAAGAAAGAGTAGTAAAGTTCATGACATTTATACTTCCCTCCTTTTTCTTGCCAAAGGGCTTCTTGAATGATGCGTGGGATTTCTTAAACTTGGGAGGGAATCGAGTATTTTCGACATCGGTTACCTCCTTTACATCAAATTTGTATCCCTCTAATGCCCTTAATCTCTCCTCTAAGGCAAAAATTCGTTGCTCAAAGACCTCATTGTGGAAGCATTGTTGGTACATTAACTCTGTCAATTGCGCCATTTGTTCTTTTATGGCATTAAGCTCAGCGGTGAGCATACGGTTCTGCTCCTCTAATTGCTCCATCTTCTTAGCTTTTCGAGCGCGAGTGAGAACAAGTAGAAGACCAGCCACTTTCTAAATGATTTAGAGATTTTTATTATAGCTTTTTATTATGAATGATTAGTGTGAGATAAATATGCTTTAGACAATAGCTTTGGTATCTTCTCAAAAGCCTATGTTTTAAGGAGTACCATACCCACTTCAGTGTGATGGTTCCCTTTTTTCAAAAGGTTATCATCATACCTTAGCGCACTTATCTCTTCTAGGAAGGTTATAAACGCACTTGGGTCTCTTTCGCTATTATCTAAGGATATTTAATGCATCCTAGAATAAATGTGCTTTATGCATGCACTACAAAAATACGTTTTTATGACAGCAGATATTAAAAGTGGCATAACTTTTGACTGGGTTGTCCGATTTGGACGCACAGCATGTCAAAACGAAGAGAAAAGGGTGAAGAATAAGATTATAAATCCCCAAAGGGGATTTGGCCCGGTAATTTTCCCAAAAAACGCTCCTAAGACCTATTTTTTGGAGGTTTATTAAAATGATGAGCATGCTGCAATTATTTTCTCTCTTAGTTTTACCACTTATTGGATGACATGGTATGAATGATACGACTTTTGTCAAAAATCTTTTTATGGTAAAAGATATTTTTATGGCTTTAATTTGTTTTTATATTTTTTATGACCATTTATCTCTTCTGTCGGTCAATGTGGCTACTTAGCTTACAAAGAACCTGAAACCAGGCTAGCTTAACTGAAGACTGTCCAAGATAAAGTTTGTCTTACTCTTATCACTTTTGTGATTTTTAGGGTTTTTCATTTTTTTTGTTTGTTGTATGATTACCCTATGCTAATGCATCAATACAAATGCAGCAAACGTGTGCACACACAATTCATACATCCACGAGCAGAGCCATGCTTATTTAATCACGAGGTAGGGTTTTCCTGCAGAAACGTGCTTGGTTTAGGCGGTTCTAACTGTTCTCACAAAGGCCAAAGGTCCCCAAGGTGCCCCCATTATAGGGACCTCTCAATCTCTCAGTCCTCGGGTCATGCACGGAACTCCATGTCGACATCCTTAGACCAAAAGAAGAGAGTTATCACCTTGAGTTGGTGGTTTCCGACAACGGTTGTAGCCCTGTGTGCCAACAAGCCGGTCGTATCTGCCACCCACTCCCTATAGGTATTCACTCTTGCCCCCAGGTATAGAGGGACTGTTGTGTGCAAGGGTTTTTGTGTGCAATTTATATTTCAAGCAATTTGCAGAAGTAATCATATAGCAGTTATTAAAGCCATACAATAAAAATACAGAAAAGGGTAAAGGCGTAATTTCAAATCTTTACTTAGTTAGAATTTATCCGTCACTGAATGGGATCAACTCTCTAGCTTCCCCAGTGGAGTCGCCATCTGTCGCCGCCGTCCGTTTTGACATCCTGGGACATCTCGAACGTTAATGCGAGCGGTCGCGAAAAGATGGTTGAGACTCGCATTTTTTGTTAAAAATATGTTCATTGCTTCCGAGGCGCTCAACGCTGAACTATCCTCTAATAGAAGCAAGGTTTTCGAAAATGGTTCTTTTGGAGTCGCCACCAATGTTTTGACCATAAACATTGGAAAAGGAGAAAAAGGCATTGATTTTAATAAAAACCAAACTTGGCCATTATAACCAGAGTCGGGTAAGGGAGTTAGTTACGTGTGGGGAAGGTATTAGCACCCCACAACGCCCCTTTCGGGTTCCCTATGACGGATTAATTCATTTAAGTAAAGATTACAAGAAATTACGCTATTACCCTTTTTAATTCGTACAGTATTATAATTATCTACATGGTTTATCTACATTGCATACAGAAAGCAGTAAATAAAGCAATAAAAGGGAAGAGGATTGAGAAGAACCTCCGAAGCAAGCTTTATATTATAAGTCTTTTATACAGAGGACGCTTTGCGGCAATCCTTCACTCTACAACGACTCTTCTCTCGAATAAACTCGACTCGACTAAAATTTTCTAGAAGAATTGAATGCCGGAATACAAATTCCTTAACTGATTGTTACCTATTAAAGGCAATCAGAGAGATCATTCGAAGGAGGAAGAGAAGAAGACAAGTCTTGGAGTTGTCTGGGGTCTGGAGAATGACAAATGAGGCTCCTATTTATAGATTTCGCTGCCTGGAAATCTGGGACGGCCGTCTGGGTTGGGACGGTCGTCCCAACTACAAAATTTGCACTGGGCCAAGCTGGGACGGCCAGTTGGGTTTGGGACGGCCGTCCCATTTGAATTTTGGGGCTTGGGACGTGCGTCCCAAAGGTGAGACGTGCATCTCACTTGGCTTTTGGTGTTTGGGACGGCTGTCCCAACCTGTCTTCGCCAGTTTTTGCGTTCTGCGACCCCCGGGAAGCTTTCCTATCCTTTTTCGGACGTCGTTTGATGCCGATGTGTGTCCGTTGAAGCTTTATCTTCATATAGGAAGTCTTCTTGGCCTTCATTAAGATGTCGGGCAAGCTTTATCTTCGTGTAGGAAGTCTCTTTAGTCTTTATTGTGTGGATGGGTGAACTCCGTCTTGTTGCGGGAGGTCTTTCTCGGTTTTTCTTTGATATGAAGCCGGGTGAACTGTATGAAGTTTCCCTAGCTTTTATTTTGAGAGGCCGGGCAAAATTAGGGGTCTACACTCAGAGTCACTCTAAAGTGCCAAAAGGCTTCCAAGAGAGTGGTAGGAGTGAAAAGGTGTGAAATTTCAAGGAATGGGGGCTCCTATTTATAGAGAACCGGGCCAAGAAAAAGTGGACGGCCGTCTGGACTTAGTGAACGACCGTCCATGGCAAAAAGTGGCCATGGACGGCTATCGATGTAGTGTGGATGGCCATCCATGGCCAAAAGTTGCCAAGGACGGCCGTCCATAGCCATAAAGTTGGCATGAACGGCCGTCTGACTGTCCTAGATGGCCATCTGTTGTCTTCGGTGGATTTATCGATTTTTATTGCCTCTAAAAACCCTTCCTATCTTAAATGGAACCTAGAAAAAGCTACTAGGGAATTAATAAATCTTGACCATCTTCAAAACGGGCGATCTTCGGCTTTATTGGGGAGTCGGGCAAGATATGGGGTCTACAAGGCGAAAATAAAAAATGCTCAAAAGTATAGTGAAAATATGAGTCAGGCGGTCCACCAGCAGTCTGAAGCACTCGCTCATTGCATACGGGAAGCCAAAGAGGAATTGCATAGAAATCAAAACCCGCCGGTGGGTTTCTTTAGGCTTTTCTGTTCTTTTCAAAAAGTGCTTCGTAGCATGGTATAGGGGAATGTACACCTTCTCTAAATAAATAAAAATACCTTTTGTTTATTCAAACAATTGTCTACTTGCATTCATTTCCTTCATAAGTTGCATACTTGTATGTCCCTCCTTCACTTTTAATAAATAAGATAATAAAAAGGAAGGATTAACTGATACGTCTTCTACAATCAGAAAGATGGAGAAAAACTCGTTCATAATCAAGCTCTCGCCAAAGGTTGATCCACCCCAAGAGGATAATAAACCTCGGTCGTTGGTCATCAAAGTCGATAAAGAAGAGGGGGCAATGACGCCTTTGCGATTATTTGTGCCTCGTACTTTCCCCTATGATTCAAATAAAGTTGTACCGTGGAGATACAGGGAATCTTCACCCATCAAGGAGAACGTCTCCAATATAGCCGGCATTGGGGGCATGATAAGAAGCGGAAGAATCTACTCTCCCAAGGAGTCACAAGAAGATGCCCCTAAGAATAAAGGGAAGAATAAACAGACCGAAGAAAAAGAAAATAAAGAATCCAAGGAGACTGATGAGCTGCTCTAGTTTATAAGGCAAAGTGAGTACTCCATCATTGATCAACTCAATCACACACCTACAAAGATAATTTTGTTATCACTAATGATGAGTTTGGAATCTCATCGAAACGCCCTTCACAGATGAAGAACTCCCTCATGAAGGGTTGAACCATAACAAGCCCTTGCATATTTCCATCAAATGCATGGAGTATCTCATCGCCAAAGTTCTTATGGATAACGGGTCATCCTTGAACGTGATGCCCAAGTGCACACTCGATAAGTTAACCATTCAAGGAACCCGCATGCGCCCAAGCAGCACTATTGTTCGAGCCTTCGATGGATCCAAACGAGAAGTAGTGGGGGAAATCAGTATTCCAATCCAAATTGGTCTCACTATCTTCAATGTCGATTTCCACGTGATGGATATTACTCCAGCATACAGTTGTCTCCTTGGCAGACCTTGGATTCACGACGCTAATGTTGAACATTCAAGGACTTGATGTTGCAAATAATGATCATGAAGAATGTTGATTTTGATGATGATCCAAGAGCTTAAAGACTTAGAGTATTGAAGATTGAAGATTGATGATTTCTGTATTGTAATAACTCTGTTTTAGTTTGATTGAGTCTGTAATTATAGAATCTAAGATAGCCGGTACATAGTCTGTAACTTAGAAGCTTCAAAATGCTCAAATTTATCATGCAGGCTCGGCTTTAATCGATTATATAGGTAAATAATCGATTAAAACAGTGAGAAAACCACTTTCTATACAAAGTCACTGTTTTAATCGATTAAACAGCAAAATAATCGATTATTTTGTACTGTTCCGTACAGATAATCGATTATTTCACCAAATAATCGATTAATCCAGAGATGTTTGGGTTCTGTCGTATTTGGCTCTATTTTAATCGATTATCACTCCAAATAATCGATTATTACAGTCTGTTTTTCATTTTAAATTTCAAATTAACCCTATTTTCGAAAACCCAATTACCAAGAACCCTAGTTTCGAAATCCCCAATTCCTAAACCCTAATTTCCCTACCTAAACTCTCCTTTGGCACTCAGAAAAAAAGAATAACCTTTTCCATACAAAAGTTAAGTGCTGTGAGTGCCAGAGAACTGTTTGTTGCAAGGAAAGGGGACTTTCTGAACCTGGTGTGGGCTAGAAGCGATAAGAATCACTAAGTGGAGTTCTTAGTGGATTGTGTGTTGTGCCGTCTTTGGGGAAAGTTGTTCTTCATCTCTTGGGGCTTTCTGAACCTGGTGTGGGCTAGAAGCGATAAGAATCACTAAGTGGAGTTCTTAGTCGATTGTGTGTTGTGCCGTCTCTGGGGAAAGCTGTTCATCATCTCTTGTGGATTTCAAGAGAGGTGTATTTGAAGCACTTGGTGGATTTGATGAAGACAAGCACTTGGTGGTTTTGATGAAGACATAGATATAGCTTAGGTTGTGGGTGTGTAGATGATTAGGTTTTTTAGTTTAAGCACTTAATCTCTTGATAGGACAATATATTTTGTGATAAGCACCTTATAATGTTGCATCCCATTGAAAATCATTTTTCTGCATGAAAAACTAACATCTAAGTATTAAAAGATCAAACTAAGTTTTTCAATCTGTTGAAAAGGATTTTTCAATCTGCTAAAATTACTTAAAAGAATAAGTGATCATACATAATCGTTTTTTTCAATTGATTGATTCGAGGAATCAACAAGTTAAAATAACTCAATGAATTTTCAATATCAAGTTTCGCATTTTCAATCTGTTGAAATATTTTTAAATCTGTTGAAACAGAAAGACCTTTTTCGATCTAAGAGTTTTTAGAAAATCAATCTGTTGAAATATTTTTCAATCTATTAAAACGAGAGAGACTATTTTTTTAACTAAGTGTTTGCAGGATTTCAATCTGTTGAAATGACTTTCAATCGATTGAAACGGAAGAGCTGTCATTTTCATTAAGTTGTTTCAATCCATTAAAAACTCGAAACAATCGATTGAATGGAGCTTTAAATGAAATCAATCGATTGAATCGATGTTTTAATCGATTGAATGGAGCTTTAAATGAAATCAATCGATTGAATCGATATTTTAATCGATTGAAATAATATTCGATCGATCATAGGTTCATTCTAATCGATCATAACTCGGTCCGATCGATCATAGTTTCATTCTAATCGATCATAACTTCGGTCTGATCGATCATAGTTTCATTTTAATCGATCATAACTTCGATCTGATCGATTATACTTCGATTCTAATCGATCGAGTCTCTTCTAAACTGTTTTACTTCAATCTAATCGATCTTTTGACTCTCTAAAAATAGTTTTTGACAGTTGAAGCATTCTGATTTTCTGATTTACTCTATATATACAGATTTGATCTATCTTTTAAAAAAACAACACAATACAATACACTACTTGAGAAAACTTGTGAAATCAATCTGTGAATCTTTCATACGTGACTTTCTCTGCATTCAAGAATCTTTTTCATATCATAAGGTGTTGTGATCAGAATTGTGGTCATTCAAAGAGAGAAAGTGCTTGATAGAATTGGTTCGGACAATTAGAAACTTCAAGTCCAGGTTTTTTCTTTCCATATTCTTTTGTAAAAGTTGATTGTGCAGGTTGGATTGTAATCTGCACTTGGTACGATAGCTCGGGTTTGGTTCTTGGGTGGTTTTCAAGATTCTGTCTTGTGGGTTTGCAAGATAGTTCTTGGGGTAGATTGGTGAGTATCTACTTGGTTGTAAATTTTCACTTGGTATTAGTGAAACTTGACTGGTTTGTCAAGAACTGGATGTAGCTCTGGATTAGAGTGAACCAGTATAAATTTGTGTGTTAATATTCTTCTTTCATCTCTTTTATTTTCTGTCAATAAACTTGTTGTGTTTAAACCAAACTACCTTCGCAAAGATTAAATAAAGATAACTCATTCTTCCAAAGATTAAATAAAGATGAGTTAAATGTAAAAATTCTTAAATCTTTGGACAGGAAATGACAACCAAAGGTGACTGTCATCACGGAGTCACAAAATCTTGCTACCATGACTATGACGGCTCTCTTTCGAAAGTTGAGAGAGCATGAACTTGAAATTGGAAGGCTAAATGATGAAGAAGGCCAACATCAAAAGAGAAACCTTGCCTTCAAAACCGAAATTTCAAAAAGTAAAAACAAGAAGGAGGAAGAAGAATCTGAAAATGAAGAAGATGAAAACTTGAGTCTCATGATCAAGAAATTTACAAAGTTCATGAAAGGCAAAGGGAAGCAACCTTTCAAAGGTAAGGGAAAGGTAAAAGAAAGTTCTTCTTTAAATTTTAAATGTTATGGTTGTGGTGAAACAGGGCATGTAAAATCCGATTGTCCAAACAAGAAAAGTGACGACCATGAAGGCAATAAATTCTTCAAAAAGAAATCCTATATAGCTTGGGATGATAGTGACTCAAGTTCGGAGTCAAGTGACTCGGAAGTTGAAGCAAATATTTGTTTGATGGCAAATGACAACATTTCTTCTGATTGTGAGGTAAGTGATTCTGATTGTTCTTCAAGTGATGATGAAAATGATTATGATGTCTTGCAGAAAGTATATCAAGAGTTGTTTACTGCTTTTAAGGACTTAAAATCTGAATATAAAACCTTGAAAAAATGTTTGAATAAATCAGAAAAAGAAGAGGAATCCTTGAAAACGAAAATTGCATGTTTAGAGGAAAAAGGAAATAAACAAATAGCATGTGCATCATGTAAAGAATATGAATATGATATTGACATACTTAGCCACTTACTTGATAAAGCTAAGAAAGAATTAAGTGATTGTTATAAGGATGAAGTTATTGTACAAACTAGAGAAAATTGTCATGTTCCAATGAAAAAGCCTAAAAGTAAAAGAACCCGAAAAGTATGGATTGCAAAAGGATCTAAATCTTCTTAAAATAAAATTGTATCATTTTCAAGAATTACATCTAATGCTTGCTTCTATTGTATGAAACAAGGACATACATCTAATAGGTGTAGAATTAAATATTTTGGTGTTCCAAAGGGAAAATATGTTTAGGTTCCTAAAATTAAATGATTTGATTGTCTCTAACCCCAAGGACCCAAAATTTATGGAGACCTAAGATTATCATGTTCTTGTTTTGTAGGAAACTTCCAAATCCAAGAAGTTTATGTGGTATCTTGACAGTGGGTGTTCAAGACATATGACTGGAGACAAAAAGAAATTTGTGAGTTTCAAAGCAAAAGAACAATGATATGTAACCTATGGGGAGAACATCAAAGGAAGAATACTTGGAACTGAAAATATTGGTAGTGAAAATACTTTGGAGATAAAGGATGTGCTCCTTGTTGATGGGCTAAAGCACAATCTCCTAAGTATAAATCAACTTTGTGATAAAGGATTTAAGGTAATTTTTGAAAGTAAGTTTTGCACCATTCATTTAAATGATTATGAAAATATAGCATTAAAATGTATTAGGCATAATAATATTTATTTGATTGACTTGGATTGTGTAACTAATACTAATATAACATGCTTAGTTGCTAAGGAAGAAAATCCATGGTTATGGCATAAGAGAACGGATCATATAAACATGCATCAATTAAACAAACTAATATCAAATGACTTAGTTGTTGGTTTGCCTAAGTTAAAATTTGAAAAAGATAGATTATGTGATACATGTCAAAAAGGTAAACAAGTGAAATCATCTTTTAAATCTATGAATGTTATTTCCACATCAAAACCTTTAGAACCTTTATACTTAGATTTATTTTGTCCATCTACGATAACAAATTTTGGTGGAAATTATTATGCTCTTGTAATTGTTGATGATTTTTCTAGATTTACTTGGACATTTTTCTTAACATTAAAAAGTGAAGCTTTTAAGGTCTTTAGGAAGTTTGCCAAGCAAATTCAAAATGAGAAAGACTTAAGAATTAAAGTGTTAAGGAGTGACCATGGTGGAGAATTTCAAAATGAATCCTTTGAAAATTACTGTGAAGAAAATGGAATTTTGCATAATTTTTCTGCACCTAGAACTCCCCAACAAAATGGTGTAGTAGAAAGGAAAAATAGGTCACTAGAGGAACTTGCTAGAACAATGTTAAATGAATCAAATGTTCCTAAATATTTTTGGGCTGATGTTGTAAGTACTGCATGTTATGTATTGAATAGGATGCTTATTAGGCCAATCATAAAATTAACTCCTTATGAATTGTTAAATGGAAGGAAACCTAATGTTTCTCATTTAAAAATATTTAGATGTAAATGCTTTGTTTTAAATAATGGAAAAGATAACTTAGGAAAATTTGACTCAAAAGTCGATGAGGTCATTTTCTTAGGTTATTCACTGTCTAGCAAAACATATAAAGTATTCAATAGAAGAACCTTGAATATTTAAGAATCTATACATGTTACATTTGATGAAATTGTAGACCTTGAGGGAAATCCTCTTGAGTCAAATAAAGAATATGCAGGTGATGATGAGTACATAAGAGAAGCTCTAGAAGAAATGTACTTAAATAAGAATGAGTCATCTCAACCAACTGAATTGTCAAAAGAGTGGCAACCACCAAGAGGACTTTCAATGGACAATATAATTGGTGATATTTCAAAAGGGGTAAGAACTAGAAATATGACAAATTTTTTTTATGTCTGTAGCTTTTGTTTCACATATTGAACCCAAAAGTGTTGAGGAAGCTCTCAAAGATGACCAATGACGCATTGCAATGCAAGAAGAACTAAATCAATTTGGAAGAAACCAAGTCTGGGAATTAATTCCAAGAGAAGAATCTCATCAAGTTATAGGAACAAAATGGGTATTTAGAAACAAACTTGATGAAGATGGAAATATAACAAAGAACAAAGCTAGACTTGTTGCCAAAGGTTACTGTCAAGAGGAATGTATTGATTATGATGAAACATATGCTCATGTTGTCAGGTTAGAGGCTATACGCCTACTTCTTGCTTATGCCTCATTGATGAAATTTAAACTATATCAAATGGATGTTAAAAGTGCATTTTTAAATGGGTTTATCAAAGAGGAAGTATATGTGGAACAACCCCCCTAGATTTGAAGATTTTAAATATCCTGATCATATTTTTAAATTAAAGAAAGCTTTATATGGTTTGAAACAAGCTCCTAGATCTTGGTATGAAAGATTAAGTTCTTTTCTAATTTCAAATAATTTTTCTAGAGGACAAATTGATTCTACTTTATTTATTAAGAAAGTAAAAGAACATATTCTGTTAGTTCAAGTATATGTTGATGATATTATCTTTGGATCAACTGATAATTCCTTGTGTGAAGGATTTGCTAAGATAATGCAGGGTGAATTTGAAATGTTAATGATGGGAGAATTAACCTTCTTTCTTAGACTTCAAATTAAGCAACTTAAAGATGACACATTTATATCACAAACCAAATACTGCAAAGAGATTCTCAAGAAATTTGGAATGGACGCTTCAAAAGAAGCTAACACACCCGTGGGAACATCATCCTAATTGGATAAAGATGAATCAGGTTTGTAAATTAATCAATGTATAGAGGTATGATAGGTTCTCTATTATACTTAACTACAAGTAGACCTGACATTATGCATTTTGTTTGTGTGTGTGCTAGATTTCAAGCATGTCCAAAAGAATCTCATTTAACTGCAGTAAAACAAATTTTAAAATATTTATAAGGAACTACAGGATTTGGATTATGGTATCCATCTGAAGCTTCTCTTAGATTAATAGGTTATTCTGACGCTAATTATGGAGGATGTAAAATAGATAGAAAAAGTACTAGTGGAACATGTCATATGTTAGGATCATCCTTAGTATCTTGGCATTCTAAGAAACAAGCTTGTGTTGCTTTATCCACAACTAAGGTTGAACATATTGCAGCTAGAAATTATTGTGCTCAAATTCTATGGATGAAACAACAACTACAAGATTACAGTATTTTTCTAAGTGATTTTCCTTTAATGTGTGATAATACAAGTGTCATTAATCTCACAAAGAATCCTGCCATGCATTTTAAAACCAAACACATTAAGATTAGGCATCATTTTTTAAGAGATCACATATCTAAAGGAAAATGTAAAATTGAGTATATAGACACAAAGCATCAGTTAGCAGACATATTTATCAAACCTCTTCCAAAGGATAGATTCTATGAACTTAGGAGAGACTTAGGAATATTAGAAATAGTCTAAACTCTGCTTAACTGAAAGATCTTTGCATTTTGTACTGTAATAATCTATTATATTGGGGAATAATCGATTATCTTGTGTCTAATACATGATAAAATTACTAATCTCTCTGGAATAATCGATTATCTTGGCTAATAATCGATTATTAAAGCTTAATTGAGTGGTTCATGAAAAATCTTTCTCTAATAATCGATTATTTGGGGTAATAATCAATTATCTGTACTAAATTGGCCAAAATCAGTGATTTCTCTCTGGAATAAACGATTATCAGGCCAGATAATCGATTATTCATGCACTTTCTGGGTAGGGATGAAGAAATAATCGATTATCACTGGTGATAATCGATTATTTGGCGACATTAAGGTTATTCTAGTCGTTGGTAATGACTCTTTAAGCTTTAATTCTTGGAAAACTAGTCGTTTATGGCCGTTAGGATCATTTTCTATATATAGAAGAGCTCAAAAATCAAATCCAAACACTTCCAAACTTCAATTCAAAGCACTCTTCACACATTCTAAGCTCTCTTGTATCTCTAAGCCTTGCTTCTCTTCAAAGCTTCTTATCCTCCTCTCATTTCATTCTAAATGGCTTCATCTTCTTGTATAAAAATTCCAACAAGGAGAAGATTTGCTCCTACTTCTCATCCCCGCCCTAATTCTCTTGAAGGGTGGATTTCTGATGATGATGAAAGGCAGGAATTTCTAAATTTCTGGAAAAAAAAGGGGTATTATTACTCCTAAATTTCTTCTTGGTGAGCAATTCATTAATAGGGGATTCAACTTTCCCAATCTTCTTGAGCAACAAGGTGTTCTTCCCTTTATCGAGATGCAAGGTACATACTATACGGATTTAGTTCGGGTGTTCTATTCTCGCTTCAAATATAGGGATCATGTTGCTACCTCTAGAGTCAAGGGTGAAACCATCATCCTTGATGATGATATTTGGGAAAATGTTGCTCATTTTCTCATTTTCTCGTACGAGATGATGTTGTAAATGTCCTTGCTGATTTAAAAGATTTTAATCGCATTCTGGCATACCATTCTTTTCTTCGCAATCCTGCCATGGAAATTGGCAGACAACTTTTGGCTAGACCTTTGAAGAAAGAAGAACGCATGTTGTTGCATCTTCTTGTATGGATTTGGTGTCCTCGAGCAACCAACCATGCACAATGTTCTTCTGCTGACCTTCGCATTATCCATGCCATCATGAATAACGAGCCAATTGATTGGCCAAGCCTTGTCACATTGACAATGCTCAAGGCGAAGCGTCACCCAACCTTCAAGATTCCTTACACTCTTCTCATCTCCAGGATTCTTGAATACAAAGGTGTCAATGTTGAAGGGGAACAACGGGTCTGGACACTTAATTCAAACAGAATGCTAGACAACATGCTTACTCAGCTGCAAATGGTGAACGTAAACGGAGTTTATGTTCATAAAGATAATGCTCCTCACATGACTGACATGGCTCAAGATTCTAATGATGAGGACATGCCTGCTATTGATATGCCTACTAAAAAATTTTCATGCTGTTGGAACGTCATCTGCTGCTCACTCTACATCCTTTCCTTCCATGGAAGAAATGTTGTTTGATATGAATCAGAGAATGTAGGAATTCTTCTCTATATCTCAAGAACGGCATCAAGAAATTATCAGATGCATTTCGAATGTAGTCGATTGGGTGTGTGTAGACCCCAAATCTTGCCCGGCCTCAGAATAAAGACCAGAAGCTTCCTATTTGAAGACGGTCGAAGCCTAACAAGCCACTAGGAGAGACTATTAGGCTCCCGTACTAAGATAGGAAGGTTTTTTGGCCCGAAAAATAAGTTTCTCGCCCTGAAGGGACGAGACCGCCGTCTGGAATGTCCAGACCGCCGTCTGGAATGTCCAGACCGCCGTCTCGCCTCACACCAGGGACGAGACCGCCGTCTCGTTTGTCCAGACGGCGGTCTCGCCACTGCAAAGGACGAGACGGCGGTCTGGGTTTTCCAGACGGCGGTCTCGACCTCTTGCCATGGTCGAGACGACGGTCTGGAATCTCCAGACGGCGATGTCGACCCTGTCAGACGAGACCGGCGGTCTCGCCACTGTCAGGCGCGAAAACCTATAAATAGGGGCTTCTTCCCCTCATTTCCAGACACCAAGCACAGTAGCTCTCCCTTCTCTCTAGATTTTCTCTCTCTAGAACCCCTCCGAAGCATTTCCGGAGTTTCTGAGTGTCTCTAGGTATAAATTGAGCATTCTAAATCTTCTTTAGAATCCCTCCGAGGCATTTTCGGAGTTTCTGAGAGTTGTAGAGTGAATGGTTGCCAAAAAGCGCTCATTCTTTAAAGAGAAATATAAAAAGTTTGCTTTGGAGGTGCACTCTCTCTCTTTCTAATTTTACCGCTTTCATTTAAAATTATGCAATAGACGCTAGGGCCATGTAGTCATAATCTTTAAATACCGCACAATAAAAGGGTAAAAGTGCAATTTTCTAGTTTAATTATTTACCCAAAGTAGCCAGCCTATCATAGGGAACCCGAAAGGGGCGTCATAAAGGAACTAATGCTTCCTTTACACGTAACTAACTCCCTTACCCAACTCTGGTTCTAATGACCAAAGTTGGTTTTCGAAAACCAACGCCTTTTTAAAACACCTTTTCCGTTGTTTTCGGTAAAAACATCGGTGGCGACTCCACGAACCCTTCAAAACCCGTTCTTGGGTTAGCCCGGTCATCGGACAATCCAAGAACATTTTTTTGAAAACCTCGTCTCTAGGTTAGCCCGATTATCGGACAACCTTGGGACGTTGTAACCACCCATAAAGAAACGCGAAAAAACAAAAGGGTCGAAACCATCGCGTCGCTCCGACTGCCCCTCTTTTTGGGAGGCGGCGACAGATGGCGACTCCACTGGGGAAGCCTAGAGAGTTGATCCCATTTAGTGATGGGTCAGCTTCAACATAATTAAACCAAGAAAATAGCGCCTTTACCCTGCCTTGTATTATAACATGCTTTATTGTTTGGCTTTCAAATAACTGTTGCTTGTTTATACTTACGCAATTGGTTGAAATATAAACTGCACACAAACCCTTGCACACTACAGTTCCCTCTATACCCGGGGGCAAGTGAGTGTCGCCGCCTCCCCGAAGAGGGGGCACGGTCGGAGCGACGCGATGGTTTTATCGACTCTTCTTTGATTTTCGCGTTTTTTATTGGTGGTTACAACGTCCTTAGGTTGTCCGATAACCGGGCTAACCTAGAGACGAGGTTTTCAAAAGGTGCCCTTGAGTTGTCCGATAACCGGGCTAACCCAAGGACTTATTTATTTTGGGTTCTATGGAGTCGCCACCGATATTTTTACCATAAACATCGGAAAAGGGGTTTTTAAAAAAAAGGCGTTGGTTTTCGAAAACCAACTTTGGTCATTAGAACCAGAGTTGGGTAAGGGAGTTAGTTACGTGCAAAGGGAGTATTAGTCCCTTTGCGACGCCCCTTTCGGGTTCCCTATGACAGGCCGGCTTTATTTGTGAATAATTAAACTTGAAAAATCGCGCTTTTACCCTTTTTATTATGCGGAATTTAAATATGCGACTACATTGCCCTAGCTTCTATTGCATAATTTAAATAGCAGTAATTTTAAAGAATAGAGAATGAGGATATGCACCTCCAAAGCAAGCTTTTATATTCAAAAAGAGGGTGTGTTTTGGCAACCCTTCACTCTACACTCTCGAAACTCCGAAATGCCTCGGAGGGATTCTTAAGAAGATTTAGAACGCTCGTCTATGCCTAAAGACGCTCGAAACTCCGAAATGCCTCGGAGGGATTCTTAGAGAGAGAAAATCTAGAGAGAAGGGAGAGCTCTTGCTGCTTGGTGTGTGGAAATGAGGGGGGAGAGCCCCTATTTATAGGTTTTCGCGTCGTCGAGTGGCGAGACCGCCGGTCTCGTCTGACAGGGTCGAGACTGCCGTCTCGTTCAACGAGACCGCCGTCTCGTCCTGTCAAAACAACGAGACCGCCGTCTGGTTACACGAGACCGCCGTCTCGTCTTTCGTAGGTGACGAGACCGCCGTCTCGTTCAACGAGACGGCGGTCTCGACTCTTACGCGAGGCGAAACGGCGGTCTGGGTTGCCCAGAACGCGGTCTCGTCCCTTCAAAGCGAGAAAACTTATTTTTTGGTACAGAAACTCCCTCCTACCCTAGTATGGGGCCTAATAGTCTCTCCTAATGGCTTGTTAGGCTTGTTCATCTTCAAATAGGAGGTCTTCTGGTCTTTATTTGGAGGCCGGGCAAGATTTGGGGTCTACAGTGAGATAACCATAGGGAGTGGGTGGCAGGTACGGTTCGCTGTAGTTAGGGCCTTGTGCCCACCGCTGTGATCGGAAACCACCACTCAAGGTGATAACCTTCCTCTTTTGGCAACAAGACCGACTCTGGCCTTAGTGCTGAGCATGGTTGGACGGCTGGAGAGTGGGGACCCTATAATGGGGGCACCTTGGGGGCCTTAACCTGGTGAGAACAGTTAGAACCTACCCTGGCCAATGCACTTTTCTGCAGGAAAACCCTACCTCATGATAAAAACGAAATCTCGCCTGTTCGGGGATGATCGAATTGTATGTGCATATGATTGTTGCATTTGTATGTTGCATAGCATAAACTAACAACAGAACGAAAAACACAAAAAAAAATATATTTTACAAATAAACACCCTTATCTCGGACAGTCCGCCTTTTAGCTAGCCTGGTTTCGGGTTCTTTGTAAGCTAAGTAGCCACGCAGCTCCGACGGAAGAGATAAGGGACGCTAAATATTCTTTCGCATAAAGCCATATTTTATCTCGGACAGTCTGCCTTTTAGCTAGCCTGGTTTCAGGTTCTTTGTAAGCTAAGTAGCCACGCAGTTCCGACAGAAGAGATAAAAGGCTATAAAATAAACAAATAAAAATAAAAAAAATCCAGTTTTCCAATGTTCATAAATAAGACCTGGTCCAAAAATCACAAGCATTCATATAGATAGTTTATTCTTTCAAAAAATATATACCATACATCATGTAGAAAAAACATGATAAATAGAAAAATAAACACTCACATTCATACAATAAACATCATCTTCATCAAATCATACATTTTGATTTTAGAAAATGGAGGGAACAAGTAGACAAGTGGGGAAGGTGGACATTCTCCGAAATCATACTGGGAAACTGGAACGGCTCAGTGCAGCAATGCCACCGGAGGTCCGCACGGATTTTGAAAAGTCCTATGGACGAATTTTGGACCTCCTAAAGATAAGTGTCAATCAGGTCTTCCTCAGGGTACTAATTCACTTTTGGAACTCCAGTCTGCGGTGCTTTGAATTTCCGCAGTTCGACATGGTGCCCACCTTAGAGGAGTACGAAGCTATGTTGAAATGGCCTAAATCAGCCGGGGTCCATATTCGCCACGAGGCGTATACTCCTGCAGCACCAGTCGCTGCCCTTATCCATCTACCGTTCCGACAGAGTACCCTAATAGGAAAAGGGAACACCCAGGGGTGGAAAGTATCAATGTTAGAAGACCACCTGTCCTACCTGGCTGAGAGGGCAGAGTGGGTTGCCTTCAACAAAACCCTAGCACTAATAATCTTCGAAACAATCATGTTCCCCTTCCACCTCGACACAATAGATCAAGCCGTCATGGACGCCTTCTTCGTCTGGGACGTGCACTCGAAGAGTCCCTTGCCTGCTATTCTTGCCGACACCTTGCTCTCGGTGGATTTCTGCCATCAGAAGCAAGGGAGAACACTCTGCTGCTGCTCTTCATTACTATATGTGTGGAGCATCACGCATCTTTACGCCTCCAGTCACATGGGAATATTCCCTGATCCTTTGAAAAGCTTCTCCAAAATCCCCCTCCAACGACGCCTGACTATAGAATGGAGGAATGAGTTAGAACAAAAGGACGCCAACAGTATATCTTGGGTCTGCCCTTGGTTCCGACCCGGCCCCGTTCTCATCAGATGCGGGAACTATCTGAACGTACCCTTGATAGGACTCAGGGGTTGCATAGCCTATTCACCTAGAGTAGCTATGAGGCAACTCGCGAGGACCCAAACTATTATTTCCCGAGGGGAGCTCGGAGGACTGTGCTTCCTTGGAGACCCGTGCACGATCATCAACTCATCAACCGTGAGAAAAGCATGGGAGAGGCCAGTCTACATGGGAGACAGAGAGCTAGGAAAGGCTCGGGTAACTGTCACCAGTGACTACGAGGCATGGAGAAGAAGAAGAGGGATGACTTAACCATCCACCACACCCGTACCAATCGCCAACAATGAAGAGCTGCAGGCACAAGTCAATGCCTTGACCCAGAGGGTAGAAATCATGGGATCCCAGATACGAGCCCTTGAGGAAAAAGAGCAAGCATCTATCCTCACGATTGACGGTCTACAAAGGCAAGGCAAGAAAAAGATCATGAAATAGAGCGCCTCAAGGACCAATGTGCTGACGCTAACGAGCAAGCTATCCGAGCATCCAAAATTGCTAAAACCAGTTCGGATAGCCAACTGCAAGAAATAATCGCCAAAACAGCACACCTTGAGGCTGAAACAGCTATGCAGGCCCAAACGATCAAGGAATTCTCCGAAGGGCTCCTCAAGGCTCGGTTAGACATCCGCCAAGAGCGAGAGGCCAACAGGAGACTCACCAAAAGTCTTTCTGAGCTACGCCTTAAGGAGAAAGAGGGGCTAGCTCAGTATGGCCAAGCACTTCAAGAGAAAGATCGAGCCGTTGAAAAGCTCGATGAACTACAAGCCTTGGTCGTTCATCAAGAGGCGAAGATCAAAGAGGCTCAACAGTACAGTGAAGATATGAGCCAGGCGGTCCGCAAGCAAAGCGAGGAGCTCGCTCACCACGTCCGGGAAGCTGAGAGGGAACTACAGAGGAATCAAAAACCACCTGTGGGTTTCTTCAAAGTTTTCCGCTTTTGCCAAAAGCTGCTTCGCAGTATAGAATAGGAGAATGTACACCTTCCAATGAATTAATGAAATCTTTTTCTAAATTCAACAATTGTCTACTTGCATGCATAAACATTCATTTTCATATTTCCCCTCCTTCACGCTTAATAAATAAGATAATAAAAAGGAAGGATTAACTAACACGTCTTCCAACTCAGAAGAATGGAGAGAAAGTCACTCCTAATAAAGCTCACCCCAACGGTCGACCCGCCGCAGGAGGAAAATAAACCGCGGTCGTTGGTCCTCAAAAATACAGAAGAGGGGTCAAGGACGCCAGTGCGACTTTTTATGCCACGTCCTTTCCCCTACGAGTCAAATAAAGTTGTACCGTGGAGATATGGGGAATCTTCACCGATAAAAGAAGAAATAACAAACATAGCCGGCATTGGGGGCACAACTAGAAGTGGAAGAATTTACTCCCCCAAGGACACACAGGAAAATGTCCTCCAAAATAAAGGAAAAAATAAAAAGACCGAAGAAGAAAAAGAAAATAAAGAATCCAAGGAGGAGACAGAGGAATTAATCTAGTTTATAAGGCAGAGTGAGTATTCCATTATAGACCAGCTCAATCGCACGCCTGCAAAGATCACCTTGCTATCTTTGATAATGAGCTCAAAACCGCACTGGAACGCCCTGTTGAAGGTCTTGAGCGAGGCACATGTACCTCACACAATATCCCAAGAAAAGGTTGAGAGGATCGTCGGTCACATCACGGCAAATGATCACCTCACCTTCACAGAGGAAGAACTCCCCCTTGAGGGGCCAAAACATAACAAGCCCTTGCATATTTCGGTTAAATGCAAGGAATACCTCATCGCCAAAATTCTTGTGGATAACGGGTCGTCCCTGAACGTGATGCCCAAGTGCACACTGGATAAGTTGACTATCCAAGGAACCCGTCTGCGCCCAAGCAGCACCATCGTTCGAGCCTTCGACGGATCAAAACGAGAAGTAGTGGGAGAGATCAATTTGCCAATCCAAGTGGGACCCACTACCTTCAACGTCGATTTCCATGTAATGGATATTACTCCAGCATACAGCTGTCTCCTCGGCAGGCCTTGTATCCATGACGCTAAGGCAGTACCTTCGACGCTCCACCAGAAAGTCAAATTCATATTGGGTGACAAACTGGTCACAGTCCAAGCAGAAGACGATATCCTGATCAGTGGACCGTCCACCCAACCTTATGTGGATGCGGCTGAAGAGGCCCTTGAAACATCTTTTCAAGCGCTCGAAATTGCAAGCATAGAGCGACTTCCCGGAAACATAAAGGTAGCCTGCATGATGTTGAAACACGGTTACCATCCTGGCCAAGGACTGGGGGCAGATTCCCAAGGCATGAGGGAACCCCCAGAATTCAAAGACAATCCTTGCAAGTATGGCCTAGGATATGACCCTACTAAGGGCCGCACAGAAAGGAGAAAAGGGAAGTCCCCCCTCCACACACTCAAGCAAAATTTCCGAAATGGAGGGGTGCAGGCGTCAAAAGCCACTCTAGTCATTAGGAAATCTTTTTCTTTGCTGAAGGGATGTAAACCCCATGATTGTTAGAGACTATCCCCCGGGGCGAGCCAGACCCCCGGGCATCTTAGGGCACATATTCCCTTATTAATTAATAAAGAATGATTATTTCTATCTGCTTCTTTTCCTTCTACTTCTGACTAGACCACATAAATAACCTTGTCTAAAGTGAACATAAAAAGAAGAAAGAAGAATAAGAAGTTCATCCAATAATCGACATTTACCATTGTTATTGCCATCAAGCTAGTTGATTAGAAGCACACAAAAATAAGACTTCGCGTAAGCCATAAAGAAAGTCATGCTTTACCAATACTGTGAACAAAAATAAATCCAAAAAAAGAGAGAGAAAAAAGCCCAGAGAAGTCAAAGGCCAAAGAAAATGGCAAATTACCCGGTAGGAAACCCACTAAGGAGGCTATGCAAAAGATAGGGTCGACCCGGTAGGACACCCGAACAACAATAAAGGGTAGCCTAGGCAAAAGTTAGGGTTACAAATAAGGTCCGCTAGGATTTCTCCAAAATTTTACAAAGGAAGGAACCTAGACAAAAGTTAGGGTCAAAACACACAGTATCCTAGTTCGAAAACCCAAAGGGCGATCTAGGGAAATCAGCTAGTCATTTAAAAGCAATGGAAATAAAACCAAAGAGCGCAAATACAAAGAAGAAAGAAAGAAAGGAAAAATATTTGCTTAGACGAAAGCTTAAACTGTTAGAAAAGTAGTTTTAGATCAAGAGGGGGGGTGAATTGATCTTTGAAAGTTTTTCGCAATTCACAGATTATCTAATTCGAAAATTAAGTTTACTAATCTATTCTTGAATCGCAAAGCAATCAATCAAAATAAGCACAGCAACTGAATTTAAATGAGAGAAAGGCTAAGGAAGATATCACCGGTATTTTATACTGGTTCACCCAATACCAGGGCTACGTCCAGTCTCCAGCCAAATTCCAGTTGGGTTCCACTAGATTAAATGTTTTACAGATTCAACAATCTTCCACCTAATCTATCACAAGAACCAAATTCCAGTTCCTGCACTTAACCTCTCCACCAAGAACCAAATTTCAGCTCTTGATAACCTCTACAACCAAATTCCAGTATGCAGAGAAACCAAGTGCCCAAATTCCAGGCACCAACACCTAACCTCTCCACCAAGAACCAAATTCCAGTTCTTGATAACCTCCACAACCAACTTCCAACTAGAGAGAAACTTGTGCCCAAATTCCAGGCACAACACAATACAAAAGAATGAAAAAGAATTGACAAAGAAGAAACTAGAAAGCTCAAACCAGTTTATCCAAATCTACGAGAGTTTCTTCTTCAAATGAATGCAAGTTGCCTCAAGAAAGATTTTCAAAAGAACTTCTAAAAATTGTTGCGAATCTTTCTTGAAAAAGTGCTAAAGTTTGCTTGAATGATTGCTTAAGGATTTGTAAAAGCTGATGTGTAAAAAGTTCCAAGCAACTCGATTTTAAAGAGTATTTTCAAAAGCTGCTGCATTTATTAATCTGTTGAAAGTTTGTTTTAATCTGTTGAAATAGCCGTTTCAATCTGTTAAAAGTCCTTTCAATCCATTAATACGTTCTTGATTCTTTAACGATTTTTTTAGCCGATACTACAACGGTTATATCAATTAAAACACTTTACAAAACTTTTCTAAGTTTGATTCAATCGATTGTTTCGCGTTTTAATCGATTGATATACTGCAAAACTTTCTTATAAAACTTTTCAAGTTATTTTAACTGATAAAAAGAAGTTTTAATCGATTAAAACTCTGTACAAAATTTTTCCAAGTTGTTTTAATCGGTTGAAACGCGTTTTAATCGATTGAAACTCTGTACAAAATTTTTCCAAGTTATTTTAATCAATTTAAAATCATTTTAATCGATTGAAACAGATCTGATCGGTCATAATTCAATTCTGATCGATCATAACCAACTCTGATCGGTCATAACTGCATTCTGATCGATCATTCTGATACTTTAAGTGATTTTAATCGATTGAAACGTGTTTTAATCGATTGAAATAAGTTCTGATCGCTCATAATTCAAATCTGATCGGTCATAATGGGTTCTAAAGGGTTTTAATCGATTGAAAGAAATTTGTATCGATTAAAATACTGTAAAAACACTTCTTTGATCATTCTAAGTGATTTTAATCGGTTCTTTCAAAACTTTATCAGTTAAAAACATTATTAAGAAAGCTTTTGTCAAAATGCTTTGTTTTTAATTGTTTAAAACGATTTTAGAGGCATTTTGCAAAATCATTTAAGTGAAGAACCTTCATGCAGCAGAAAAGATAAAGAGGTTTTACCTAAGCATTCTGTTAGACACACTAATCCTCTAACTCTTTTATCTGAGTGACTTGTTGACCGCTGCAAAGTAGCCTTTTGACTTCATCTTTGACTTCATCAAATCAATGATATCTTTGCCAAAGTATTTCACTAAGATCTTCATCACTTTCAGTCTCCCCCTATTTGATGAAGACAAACACCATTTTGAAAAAAAACTCTGCAAGAGAAGTCACTAGATAATACAGATTAGTGAGAAATTAAAAGAATGTATTAATGTCCTATTTCTCCCCCTAAAACTTATTTCTCCCCCTAAAATGATGCTTCCTTAATGTAAGAGTTATTTCTCTAAATTGATCCTAAAGTAAGGCAACTATTTCTCCCCCTTTGGACTTCATTAAAAATAGGGAACAAAGGAGAAATAATGAAATGCAAAGGTTTTCAACAGTTTTGAGTTTTTGAAAATAAAAAGAAATCAATACTTTACTCATGAAAAGATCAATTAAAGTTAATTCAAACTAATCTTCATTAACACGTTTGTAATGAATACAATTAACACGTGTAAAGATAAGGGAATCACGCTTTAGTAGCATGTTACAGGAACAGCCATTAACTAAAGCCTTTAATTTTTCTTTCCAGAATAAAAATCGATTAAAAACAGAACAAAATCGATTAAAATGTTCTTGGTAATGATTTTAATCGATTGAAAGAAAGATTTAATCGATTAAAACATTTAAGAATTTGAAAACATGAAACTTTAGTGAAATTAATCGATTATTTCGACTTTTAATCGATTAAAACATTAATGAAAAATGTTATATAAATTCATTTAATCGATTTAAAAGATGTTTTTATTGATTAAAACATTCAGATTTGAAAACTATGACATATCTGATGCGAATTTCTTATATCTAATTTAGTGGATATGTTGTGAACTGATTATCTAGAAAGGTGTTTAGCAACAATATCAACTATATTGATTATCTTTTCACTAATAGATCCAACAATATCAGAATTAAATCTTAATTTCAGGGATCTATGATCTAATTCTATCTATGTTAGTTTCATCCAAATTAAAACCTATATTATATCAGTCAAAGTTAAAGCAAATGTGCCTGGTATATAACCAGTAATATTACAGACCCAGAAAAATAAGCATAAAAAAGCAATAAGATATATAAGAGATAAGGTAAGAAGGGACCCTTTTTATCCATACTTCCCTGATTATTTGTGTTAGATATCAAAATTCATGACTTAGTCATTTGATCCCTACCAACTTTAAAAGGCCATAAGCTTCACTTTTTGCTGAAACCAAATTTGCTTTATCAATCATCCAACAGCTGTTTTTCCTATTATGAACCCTGTAGTTATCACCATCCAAGCAAATAACTATATTCTTAATGTAGTATGAAGGAAAATGATAGCGTGTTATTCTTCCCTTCAAATGGATCAGTCATCATCATCTCTGAGGAATGAATTTTCTTCAACTTTGTTGTTTCCAGTGGTATCATATACTGGAACACATGTATACAAAACAGAACTAGTGATGATAGCAATTTAGGACTTCCCGGTCAATAACCATATCCATACTTATTTCATACATCACTATTATCATGGGCATCAAAAAAGCATCGTATTCGTCACAGAATTTGCCTTTATTGAGGGAAGACAGTTATGTTGGTTCCAAACATCTGAAATTCCTTGAAAGATCCTCTTGTTGGTTTGTTGTTAAGGATGCCAGATCAGCAGTAAAAAATTGATCCTTGTACTGACCATAAAACACACATTCCCTGTGGCACTTTTAGCTTTTCATTCAATTCTTGAATTGCTGACTCAGATTGGTTTCCTTACAGTGACACCTCGTGACTTTGATGATTAAAACGAATTATCAAAGTTGCACAATTCAAATGAATTTCACTAAGAGTCTTGAACTAATGCATGCCATAAATTATTTCAAAAATATTGCTAGGTAATATCCAGAAATCTAATGTAAGCGTGTGTTATCTGATCATACTTCTTAGTAATTAACAACTTATTATCAGAAGCAAATATTAATTACCACGCAGCATTCCATGTAAAGTATTAAGAGAAATGTAGACATCTACAGCTTGAATCATGTTTATGTTGTTGTCAAAATAAAAGACTCTTCCATTCATGGATAACAGTAATAGTTTTCCCACATTATGTCACTGGTCGAGTTTCCAATTCAAAGATTTGTTCAGCCTTCGCTTTCAAATTTAAAAATTTGTGCCATTGAAAGAAAATTGAATATGGATACGTTTCAAAACAGACTGCTCGAACCAGTCATGATTTTGATCATGTTTGCAGCAGAGAATTGAGAGGAGATTTTGAAAATATGAAAACAGAAGAGGGATGATAAGTTGAGACATGGTAAGTTTAGAACCAGGTTTGATGAAGAAACGAATTTCAAATTTTTGAAATCCAAATAGACAAAATTGCAATTTTCCCTTTTACCAAAGACAGAGGTACAAATTTCTGGATGTAGTGCATACCAGCTATATTTGTTCTTTGGAAAGATGTTTGACTTGGTCAAAGAAATTTTAAACACATTATGCAGATTCGGATTATCATAAGGACCTGGGTTTTTGATTTCAATTCATTTACCAATCTTCAATTTGATGTTATGAAACTTATTTTCAGAACCTAATTAATCGATTAATCAACTGATTATCTACTAATTTGATTTTTACTATTAGGTTTGAAACAGCTACAGTGAATTAATCGATTATTTCATAAAAGAATCGATTAATTTGGTACAGAATGAAATTAATAAAATGATACCAGAATTTAAATCAATTAAAACAAAAATGAATCGATTAAATTTGATACCTTAGTGTTTTTAGTTGATATAAATTCATTCTAATCGATTAAAACAAGCTAAACTAAAATCCCGAGAACATTTTAATCGATTAGTTCGACATTTTAATCGATTAAAATGGTACGGACAAATTTTCTTATTCCTCCGTAAGTTATTTTAATCGATTAATATTGCTTTATATCAATTAAAACAATCAGCTTTAAATAATCGAACCTGATTCGTAGCTCGAACTTCAAGGGATTCCCGGACTTTGTTCCTGCAAAACAAGTTAAGAATTTTTCTGGTACCCTTTATGATTACTCGGGTCCAATTAGGTTATTTGAAATGAATTAATTTTTGGAACCCACTTCATTCTACCTTTGGGTACGACATATTTCTTAATTCCGCAATATTTAACGAGTGCCCTTTTTTCATACGAGTAAAAGCATTTAATAAACGGAGACGAAACTGATTTACTATATGCAAAGTAATTTTTAAATGCTCTGGTTTTCTTTCCAATAGATGGTGTAAAACCTATACCACCACGTTCAATAACTAATTTCGGGAATTAAGTATCCTATCAAGATTAGTCTTTCCTTGTGCTAATTTAGATGCAGTTTTTACCAAGTATGATACTTGTTTTTGTAACTCAGGACAGTTTTTGCAATCAACATTATACATGCAATCAGAAATATTTTCTAATTCTAAATTTTCATTCTTGGTTTCTTCATCAACTATTTTCTTTTCAAGAATGATGATCTTGTCTTCTAATAACCTATTCATGCTTTTCAATTTTTTGTTTTCAGTTTCTAATTTCTTTGCTACGACATGTATTTCGAAGAAAGCATCTTGTAATGAGCTATAATTCATAGATTCAGAACTTACACTGGTATTTGGTGATTCCGAGTTGACCATTAAGCATATCTCCGGTGCTTCTTCATAGGTCTTTTCAAGGATCTTCCACATTTGTGCGAGCAATTTGACAATGTGCAATCCCGAAAACATCATTTATGTTAAGAGCGGATAAGATGATATTTTTGGCAATACAATCATCTTGGATTCTGTTAACAATATCAGTTTCTTGTTCAATGACATTTCAAACATTTATACTAACAGATTCAATAAAGATATTCATCCTCATTTTCCAAAATAGATAATCTGTTCCACAAAACAGTGGAGGTCTATCAATACAAGCTCCCTCGGAAAATTTGTTTCCGACCATGGATCGAAGAACTTGAATAACTTTCAAGCACCTCCCTCCGATGCCAATTGTTAGAAAAGTAGTTTTAGATCAAGAGGGGGGTGAATTGATCTTTGAAAGTTTTTCGCAATTCACGAATTATCTAATTCGAAAATTAAGTTTACTAATCTATTCTTGAATCGCAAAGCAATCAATCAAAATAAGCGCAAGCAATCGAATTTAAATGAGAGAAAGGCTAAGGAAGATATCACTAGGTATTTTATACTTGGTTCACCCAATACCAGGGCTACGTCCGAGTCTCCGACCAAATTCCAGTGGGTTCCACTAGATTAAATGTTTTACAGATTCAACAATCTTCCACCTAATCTATCACAAGAACCAAATTCCAGTTCTCGCACTTAACCTCTCCACCAAGAACCAAATTCCAGCTCTTGATAACCTCTACAACCAAATTCCAGCTGCAGAGAAACCAGTGCCCAAATTCCAGGCACCAACACCTAACCTCTCCACCAAGAACCAAATTCCAGTTCTTGATAACCTCCACAACCAACTTCCAGCTGCAGAGAAACTTGTGCCCAAATTCCAGGCACAACACAATACAAAAGAATGAAAAAGAATTGACAAAGAAGAAACTAGAAAGCTCAAACCAGTTTATCCAAATCTACAGAGAGTTTCTTCTTCAAATGAATGCAAGTTGCCTCAAGAAAGATTTTCAAAAGAACTTCTAAAAATTGTTGCGAATCTTTCTTGAAAAAGTGCTAAAGTTTGCTTGAATGATTGCTTAAGGATTTGTAAAAACTGATGTGTAAAGAGTTCCAAGCAAATCTGATTTTAAAGAGTATTTTCAAAAGTGCTGCATTTATTAATCTGTTGAAAGTTTGTTTTAATCTGTTAAAATAGTCGTTTCAATCTGTTAAAAGTCCTTTCAATCCATTAATACGTTCTTGATTCTTTAACAGATTTGTTTTAGCTGATACTACAACGGTTATATCAATTAAAACACTTTACAAAACTTTTATAAGTTTGATTCAATCGATTGTTTCGCGTTTTAATCGATTGATATACAGCAAAACTTTCTTATAAAACTTTTCAAGTTATTTTAACTGATAAAAAGAAGTTTTAATCGATTAAAACTCTGTACAAAATTTTTCCAAGTTGTTTTAATCGGTTGAAACGCGTTTTAATCGATTGAAACTCTGTACAAAATTTTTCCAAGTTATTTTAATCGATTTAAAATCATTTTAATCGATTGAAACAGATCTGATCGGTCATAATTCAATTCTGATCGATCATAACCAACTCTGATCGGTCATAACTGCATTCTGATCGATCATTCTGATACTTTAAGTGATTTTAATCGATTGAAACGTGTTTTAATCGATTGAAATAAGTTCTGATCGCTCATAATTCAAATCTGATCGGTCATAATGGGTTCTAAAGGGTTTTAATCGATTGAAAGAAATTTGTATCGATTAAAATACTGTAAAAACACTTCTTTGATCATTCTAAGTGATTTTAATCGGTTCTTTCAAAACTTTATCAGTTAAAAACATTATTAAGAAAGCTTTTGTCAAAATGCTTTGTTTTTAATTGTTTAAAACGATTTTAGAGGCATTTTGCAAAATCATTTAAGTGAAGAACCTTCATGCAGCAGAAAAGATAAAGAGGTTTTACCTAAGCATTCTGTTAGACACACTAATCCTCTAACTCTTTTATCTCGAGTGACTTGTTGACCGTTGCAAAGTAGCCTTTTGACTTCATCTTTGACTTCATCAAATCAATGATATCTTTGCCAAAGTATTTCACTAAGATCTTCATCACTTTCGGTCTCCCCTATTTGATGAAGACAAACACCATTTTGAAAAAAAACTCGCAAGAGAAGTCACTAGATAATACAGATTAGTGAGAAATTAAAAGAATGTATTAATGTCCTATTTCTCCCCTAAAACTTATTTCTCCCCCTAAAATGATGTTTCCTTAATGTAAGAGTTATTTCTCTAAATTGATCCTAAAGTAAGGCAACTATTTCTCCCCCTTTGGACTTCATTAAAAATAGGGAACAGAGGAGAAATAATGAAATGCAAAGGTTTTCAACAGTTTTGAGTTTTTGAAAATAAAAAGAAATCAATACTTTACTCATGAAAAGATCAATTAAAGTTGATTCAAACTAATCTTCATTAACACGTTTGTAATGAATACAATTAACACGTGTAAAGATAAGGGAATCACGCTTTAGTAGCATGTTACAGGAACAACCATTAACTAAAGCCTTTAATTTTTCTTTCCGAATAAAAATCGATTAAAAAGCGAACAAAATCGATTAAAATGTTCTTGGTAATGATTTTAATCGATTGAAAGAAAGATTTAATCGATTAAAACATTTAAGAATTTGAAAACATGAAACTTTAGTGCAATTAATCGATTATTTCGACTTTTAATCGATTAAAACATTAATGAAAAATGTTATATAAATTCATTTAATCGATTTAAAGATATTTTTATTGATTAAAACATTCAGATTTGAAAACTATGACATATCTGATGCGAATTTCTTATATCTAATTTAGTGGATATGTTGTGAACTGGTTATCTAGAAAGGTGTTTAGCAACAATATCAACTATATTGATTATCTTTTCACTAATAGATCCAACAATATCAGAATTAAATCTTAATTTCAGGGATCTATGATCTAATTCTATCTATGTTAGTTTCATCCAAATTAAAACCTATATTATATCAGTCAAAGTTAAAGCAAATGTGCCTGGTATATAACCAGTAATATTACAGACCCAGAAAAATAAGCATAAAAAAGCAATAAGATATATAAGAGATAAGGTAAGAAGGGACCCTTTTTATCCATACTTCCCTGATTATTTGTGTTAGATATCAAAATTCATGACTTAGTCATTTGATCCCTACCAACTTTAAAAGGCCATAAGCTTCACTTTTTGCTGAAACCAAATTTGCTTTATCAATCATCCAACAGCTGTTTTTCCTATTATGAACCCTGTAGTTATCACCATCCAAGCAAATAACTATATTCTTAATGTAGTATGAAGGAAAATGATAGCGTGTTATTCTTCCCTTCAAATGGATTTTTCGCGTTTTTATTGGTGGTTACAACGCCTTTAGGTTGTCCGATAACCGGGCTAACCTAGGGGCGAGGTTTTCAAAAGTATCCCTGAGTTGTCCTATAACCGGGCTAACCCAAGGACTTATTTGTTTTGGGTTCTATGGAGTCGTCACCGATATTTTTACCATAAACATCGGAAAAGGGGTTTTAAAAAGGCGTTGGTTTTCGAAAACCAACTTGGTCATTAGAACCAGAATTGGGTAAGGGAGTTAGTTACGTGTAAAGGAAGTATTAGTTCCTTTACGACGCCCCTTTCGGGTTCCCTATGATAGGCCGGCTAATTTGAATAAATAATTAAACTGGAAAATAGCGCTTTTACCATTTTTATTACGCGGTATTTAAATTTATGACTACATGGCCCTGGCTTCTATTGCATATATTTATATGAAAGCGGTAAAATTTAGAAGGATAAAGAATATGCACCTCCAAAGCAAGCTTTATGTATTTTCTTTAAAAGAGAGGGTGCGTTTTGGCAACCCTTCACTCTACAAACTCTCAGAAAACTCCGGAAATGCCTCGGAGGGATCCTAAAGAAGATTTAGAATGCTAAAAAATGCTCCTAAAGACACTCAGAAACTCCGGAAATGCTTCGGAGGGATTCTTAGAGAGAGAAAGTCTAGAGAGAAGGGAGAGCTCTGTGAATTCTGTGTGGAAATGAGGGGGAGAGCCCCTACTTATAGTTTTCGCGCTGACAGGTCGAGACCGCAGATCTCGTCTCGACAGGGGTCGAGACCGCCGTCTGGAAAGTCGAGACCGCCGTCTCGTCCATGGCGAAATCGAGACCGCCGTCCGGAAAATCCAGGCCGCCGTCTCGACTTTGCAGGAGACGAGGCCGCCGTCTGAAAGCAGAGACGGCGGTCTCGGCCTGCGGCGAGACGAGACGGCGGTCCGGTCCTTCCAGACGGCGGTCTCGTCCCTTCGAGGCGAGAAACTTTATTTTCGGGCCAAAAAACCTTTTTATCTTGGTACGGGAGCTTAATAGCCTCTCCTAATGACTTGTTAAGCTTCAGTAGTCTTCAAAATAGGATGCTTTCGACTTTATTCGAGGTCGGGCAAGATTTGGGGTCTACAGTTGCCCCCCTTTACCAGACCAGTCGATCGTTGGCCTCTTGTGCCGAGGTGATCGGCTGGAGGGTAAAGGAGTTGACCCTATTGCCCGGTTACCCTTCGGATACTCCGTCATTGCGGCGGATGATCTTCTGGGGAGATGTTTGTGTTGCGCGCTTCCGGGATGCTCCTTCGACGCGGTAGCTGACCCCTTCGGCTAATGAGTACGAACCCCCATCTGGTTTGACGAGTACTAACCCCCGCCTGGTAAGCCCCCTTTTGTAAGGCTTGATGAGTTTACACCCCCATCTGGTGTTTGACCTCCGGATGCTCCTTCGATGCGGTAGCTGATCCTTTGGTTGACGAGTACGAACCCTCGTCCGGTTTGACGAGTACTAACCCCCGCCCGGTAAGCCCCCTTTTGTAAGGCTTGATGAGTTTACACCCCCATCTGGTGTTTGACCTCCGGATGCTCCTTCGACGCGGTAGCTGATCCTTTGGTTGACGAGTACGAACCCTCGTCCGGTTTGGTGCCTCTGGATGCCCCTTCTTGCGGTAGCTGATCCTTCGGCGATGGTGGCGGCTTACTGATTCTGATCATGCGCCGTTGTTGAGATGTGTTTTCTTTTGTTTTTGTTTGTCTTTTTCTGGGGATTGTCATCCGGTTTGTGCCGGGGATTCTTTGACTTTTGATTTTTCTTGTGGTGATCACCCAACTCTTGCTGGTTGGTCGGGTGATTTTGGCTTTTCCTGATAGCCATCCAGCTTGTTGTTTGCTAGGGATTCTTTGTTTTTTGATCATTTGGTATTTGTCATCCGACTTTGCCGGTTGTCGGGGATTTCTGATGGGTGCCTCTTAGGTAGGGATGGCAAAACGGGCTAGGCCCGGCGGGCTGGCCCGCTAGCCCGCCATAATATGGCGGGGCGGGTTGGTGTTTTCAGCCACCGGCCGCTTTGGCCCGCCCGCCAAGCTCGCCAACCCTTCGGGCCAACCGCGGGACGGGCGGGCCGGCCCGCGGCCGCCTAACTAATAAAAAAATAATTTTTTATTGTAATAAAATTAATTATAAAGATAATATATAAAGTTAAAAATTTTAAAAAGAGAATTAAAAAAGTTTCATTCTCACGGAAAATATTTTCCTTCACTGAAATATAACATTCTCTCCTGTTCTCCTTATTTATCCTAAGTACTTGATTATATTTATCCTTATTACTTGAATTAAAGGTATAAGAATTACTCAACCAAGTATAATATGAAGTTTTATCAAATAAAAAAGATATAGGTATTTGAATTTTTCAATATAAAAAATATAAATTTTATAAGTTTAACATTATTTATATATATATATATATATATATATATATATATATATATATATATATATATATATATATATATATATATATATATATATATATATATATATATTTGTTATTATTTATTATTGTGTAAATTTTATTATTGTTCTAAATTATAATTTCTTAAAATAATATATTGATTTATATTATTAAATTGAAATAATATATATATATATATTGAATTATTGACAAACAAATAATAATCTTATTATTAAATTTATTAAAAAAAATTATTTTTTTTAAATTATGGCGAGCCAGCCGCCAGGCCGCCAACCCACCCCTTGGCGGGGCGGGCCAAGGTCTACAGCCCGTCATGACTATATCGGGTCAGCCCGCCCCGCCCCGCTTTTGGCGGGCCAAACGCGGGACGGGCCAAAACGGGGCGGACTGACCCGTTTTGCCATCCCTACTCTTAGGTAGGCATGAATCCTCTGGGGATTTGTTGATCTTGGTGAGGCCTCTTAAGTAGGCAGATGTCCATTGAGAAATTTGTTGATTTTGAGGGTGCCTCTGAGTAGGCAAATACTCCATTGAGTTTCTGGTAATGCCTCTGAGTAGGCGGATGCTTCATTTGGAGACTTTTGGTTTCGCTTCTTTGCCTCTGAATAGGCTAATGTTGCTTTTTTGCTTGCAAGGTTTTGCCTATGCGTTCCACTAGGGATGTCCATATTAGGTGATATAGGCAAGTAACTTTCTAGGGATATACGTTTGAAGTTTTGCTTTTGCAATAGGCTCACTGGGGATGATCTTTCTTTTTTATTGATCCACCGGGGAATTGGTTGCCTTCCCGGGGATCAGATTTTGATTTGCCCCTTGAGGGGATGGAGTTTTGACTCCTTGTTGGATGTTGATGGTATGAGATGGCTTTGCCGATACTCTTGTTCGTTGGGGGAATGGAATTTCGATTCCTCTTTTTTCGTTGATTTTCCCTTTTTACGAGGTGACCCACTTTAGGGATTTGATTTCCTGGAAGTTAGGATTTTTATTTGATTTTGCCTTTTTCCACGATTTATCTCTTTTTTATCGCGATTTTGAAATCTGGCTTTTTCATGGGGATAATGCGTAAGCCTTTTTACTTTTTAGTCTCTTTTTATTACGTCGGCTTTTTCCCTTCTTTTTTTTTTTTTTTTTTTTTTTGGGGGGGGAAAGTCCACTAGGGATGACGTTTTTATTTCTTTAGTGATCCACCAGGGAATTAGTTTACTTCCTGGGGATCTGATTTTTCTTTTCTGGGAATGGAGTCCTGGCTCCTTGATTGATGTTGATGCGAGCTAAACTTGGGAAGCTCTTATTCCACTAGAGAGTGGGAATTTCTGATTTTTTTTTGTTGAATTTTTTTGGAGATCCACTTGAGGATTTTTATTTGGCCTTCTCTGTCATGGCCTTTTTGGACATCCGTCGGGGATGCAAGGGTTTTTCTTCTTTTTTCTTTTTTTGTTTTTTGTTGAGCCCTTGTTGGTATGGAGACTTGGACTCTTTTGATTGTTGATGATGGTGGGCTCTTGAAGCCTTTATTTTCCATCGGGGAGTGTGGAGGAGACTTTGGGTGAGTGTGTTTGATGACTCATGTGATGGCAGGTCTTGAGCCATGGGGAGTATTTTTGTTTTGCCTTCGGAGTAGGAAGGGATCCTCTTGGGGATGACTAAGCCTTTCCGTCGGCTTTTCTTTTATGATGTCCGATGATTGGAGCTTTGGCTTCCGGAAGCTTCTTATAACAACTCACTTGAGGGAGAGCAAGGAGACTTATTACTTTCTTGTGCCTTCTTTTCCGGGTAGAAGGATGGTAGTTGAAGCTCTTGATTTTCAGAAGCTCTTATTTCGATGAGCCGCTTGATTGACGACTTGTTCCGTTTTCTTGAGGGCATTATTTGGAGACTCAGTCTCAGTGATCCTGTTTTCAATCACAAACATGGAGCTAGTCTCCTTATATGCATGAATGTTTTTCGTTTTTTTTTTTTTTTGTTATTTGTCTGAAGTGATTTTTATCTTATTTTTCATTTTTGATCTTGACAAAGTCGTTTTGTGCGACTACTTGTGTGTGGATGCCCTAAATGCAATCTATTCTTATTGATTGATGCATCTGGAAAAGTGACTGGCATTCTCCTGCTGGACTTTTTATGATTATGATGAGGGGCCCCTCTCTTTTATTCATTTTTTGGTTTAGCCCTATCTTTTGCCTAGACCGCCCTTTTGGGATTTTTGGTCTAGCGGGCTGCCTTAATTTTTGTCTAGGATATCTTAGCGGGCTTTCTCCTTTTTTATGAATGCCCTAACTTTTGCCTAGACCACCCTTTGCGGGTTTTCGACCTAGCATGCTACCCTAACTTTTGCCTAAGAATCTCCTAGCAGGCATTATTCTTTTTATTCTCATTTTTTCTTTATCTTCTCTTTTTTTTTGAGAGATAGGAGTCTATCATATGCATGCAATGTTTGCGATATGCATCCTATAATACTATTTCAATTAATTTTTCAAAAGGATTAACCAATGTGCTTGAGCTTCTGATGAGCTTCTGACATTATGTGCTTTCGTCGACAGGGATAGGCTGTACCCATTTTGCCGTCTTGATTTTACCGTGACCGAAGAATGATTGTGTTGATTTCAGAGCGACTTGTCATGTCAGTGCGTCCCTCCCTTTCCTTGGGGATGTTAATCCTCCTATTGACTATTATCTCCACATTTCCCACTAATTACTAGAATGCTGTAGTAGTAAGGGTCAAGAGAAGAGAAAGAAGAGGATATTTAATTCAAAGGCTTGTGTTTTAGATTTGTTTTATTTTGACAAAAATGGTTTTTGTAAGCACGGCTAGCCAAGGTTGGTTAGAGTGTTTAGGCTAGTTTAAACAAACGTTTTGTTTATAGAGTGGCGTCTTATTCTATGGCGCTTGCTATGACTGATTGACTTCCCTAGTCTACCCTTTAGGTCTTCAGCCTAGGATGTTGTGCTATGTCCTAACTTTTGTCTAGGTTTCATTTTTCTTGCTTTGGGAAACCTAGCGGACTTTATTTTGTAACCCTAACTTTTGGCATATTGAGCCAACATTCGGCTAGTCAGCTGAAGGGGGGGTAGCTGTAGACCCCAAATCTTGCCCGGCCTCAAAATAAAGAGCAGAAGACTTTTGTTTGAAGATGGGAAAGGCCTTAAAGGTCCCTAAGATAGACCAATAGGCCCCATATTAGAATAAGAAGGTTTTTTGTACACAAAAAATAAGGAATTTCACCCAAAGGGTTGAGACCGCCATCTCATTTGGCAAGACCGTCGTCTTGCCGTTGGCTAATGGCGAGACCTCCATCTCGTTTGAAGAGACCACTGTCTCGCCACTCGCCAAAGGCGAGACCGCCATCTCGTTTGGCGAGACCTCCGTCTCGCCGCTCGCCAAAGGCAAGACCGCCGTCTCGCCACTTGCCAAAGGTGAGACCACCGTCTTGTTTGGCGAGACGGCAGTCCCGACCTGGCAGGTGCAAATTTCTTTAAAAGGGGGGGACCTTCACCTCGTTTTCACACTCTTCTACAACTTCTCCAACTGCATACTTCTCAAAATACTCTCCTAAAACCCCTCTGAAGCATTTCTAGAGTTCTTAGGAAGCGTTCTAAAGTGCTTCGAGAGAAGAGTGAGCTACATTGTAGAGTGTGAGGTTTGCCAAAAAGCGCAATTTTCAAGAATATTTGATAAAAACCTTGCTTCAAAGGTTCTTTCATATCCCTTATTTTATCGTTTTTTACTATCTCGGTGCATTAGCTATTAAGGGTCATGTAGTCGATAATTTAATTTTTGCAATGAATAAATAAGGGTAAAAGCATAGTTTTAATGTTCTTATTTCTTTATAAAAACAGTCCATCATAGGGAACCCGAAAGGGGCATCGTGGGGAAGCTAATACCTTCCCCACACGTAACTAACTCCCTTACCTAACTCTAGTTGTAATGACCAAAGTTGGTTTTTCTTAAAAGTCATCGCCTTCTTTTCCTTTTCCATTGTTTTTGGTAAAAGTATTGGTGGCGACTGCTCGACCCTTTCTAAAAAGCGTTGAACCATACTTTAAAAAATGTGAGTCAAACAAAATCATCGTGTCGCTCCGACTGCCTTTTTTGATGGCGGCGACAACAGTCCATCATAGGGAACCCGAAAGGGGCGTCGTGGGGAAGCTAATACCTTCCCCACACGTAACTAACTCCCTTACCTAACTCTGGTTGTAATGACCAAAGTTGGTTTTTTTTTAAAACCATCGCCTTCTTTTCCTTTTCCAATGTTTTTGGTAAAAGTATTGGTGGCGACTCCTTGAACCTTTTTGAAAATCTCGCATTTAGGTCCAACCCAGTTATAGGAAAAACTAAAGGCGTTGAACCATTTCTTTAAAAAATGCGAGTCAAACAAAACCATCACGTCACTCCGACCGCCACTTTTGACGGCGACGACAACAGTCCATCATAGGAAACCCGAAAGGGGCGTCGTGGGGAAGTTAATACCTTCCCCACACGTAACTAACTCCCTTACCTAACTCTGGTTGTAATGACCAAAGTTGGTTTTTTTTAAAAACCATCGCCTTCTTTTCATTTTCCAATGTTTTTGGTAAAAATATTGGTGGTGACTCCTCGAACCTTTTCGAAAATATCGCCTTTAGGTCCAGCCCGATAATCGGATAACCTAAAGACGTTGAACCATTTCTTTTAAAAACATGAGTCAAACAAAACCATCACGTCGCTCCGACCGCCTCTTTTGACGGCGGCGACAAGGCCTACTAGCAATGAGGTATATAAGAGATCCAATCAAACCTTTATATTTAGTTTGATCAACAGATTTCCCATTTTCATCTAAATCTAGACAGCAGTTAGTAGACATGGGAGTGGAGGATTCTTTGCAATTATGCATATCAAATTTCTTTAACAACTTATTACAGTGTTTAGATTGATTTAGGAAAATACCATTCTTTAATTGTTTAACCTGGAGACTAAGGAAGAAATTCAGTTCTCCCATCATAGACATCTCAAATTCGTTGTTCTTGTTGTTTTGACGTTCTTTTACCATTTCAATTTTGTTTTTGTTGTTTTGGCTTAATTTCTTCACTTTGATTTATTAGAATGTTGTTTCAAGTTCTTTTACTTTGTTTTAGAATTCAATCATTACAAAAAAAATAGTATTATTTAAGGAAAAAATCCATAGATAATATCATTTTACCTACGAATTTTTCCCATAGGAAATCCGTATGTAATATGGTCGTAGGTAATTTACCTATAGAATTACTGTCCGTAGGTAATACCGTCCGTGGGTAATTACCTATGGACAGAATTCGTGGGTAATTACTTATGAACAGAATCCGTGGGTAATTACCTACGGAAAAAATCTGTGAGTAATTACCTATGGACAAAATCTGTGGGTAATAATTACCTACAGATTTTGTTCGTAGGTAATTACCAACGAATTTTGTCCGTAGGTAATCACGACATTCAAATTTACTTACACACTAGAATTCTTAGGTAAATTCGTAGATAAATCATTAGGTAAATTTAAATAATTTCATCACCACCAATGATTTAACTAAATTTTACCTGTTACATGCATATTACACACAAAGTATTTAGATATCAAATTTAAAAATATTCCATAATATTGATATGCACCAAGTGCATATTCGGATATCAAACACAAATCCTAATATTAGCATGTATTAAATAGACATTCAAATATCTAAAAACATATAAATCCAAAGAAGTACTATAATAAATATAATGAAAATATTGTTTGAGTGTCTTAATAATTTAAGTAATGTCCTTGTTCATTTCGAAGTTTGTTTTGTGGAAGCTGATTATTATTGTTGTTGCTCTTGTGATTGTTGTTGCTCTTTTTGTTGAAATCCTTTTCGGGCATCAGGTGGAAGTAAAGGAAGGACAACACTGACAAGTGTTTGTAATTAGCGGCTCAATCTTTCATTATCCTCCCCTATAACTAAGCACTTGTTCCTTTAATTGCATAATCTCACAAGAATCAGTAGATCCTGAATATGAGAGGGTATCTCCAGGCCCAAAATTATGAGCAAGTTCTCCAACACCATAGATCCGACCTTTTTTGTTGCCAGCTACAGCAAGAACCCAACTTTTAGTCCTTATTCTCTCGTCCTCTATAGGATCTAATGGAGATGACTCGGTTTCAGCAGCACAGGATGCTACCTCAGATCTAACCTGAGAGTATCTTCTCTGAAATTCTTCCTATTAACATACAAATAAAAATTATGTACGATATACAACACATATCCATCATAACATATAAGAGAGTAATAGAGTTATATTAAATAAGTTCATAACTCACATGAGTTTTTCTAGACCTTTCATCAACAAATTCACCATTAACCTTTCGTATATTAGTTTGTTTGAACACCCCATCAATATGTGTAGCACGACTCAACTCCTTTTCCTGCAAAAAAAATTAATTAATAAATATCATGAAGAAATGAAAGAAAAAAACTTTTGTTATAATTGCATATTTACCATACGAATGGCGTGTTTGTGCATACTAATAGAACCACCTGTGTGTAAACTACCACCTGTCTCAGAAGCTCGATTCTTCTGAGCTTGTGCACACTTTGCACGAAATCAGTTGAACTCCACTTGTCCAATAGAGCATTCCACACATCATTAAACATCCAATAGGGCTTCTTTCCTGTCTAACATCTTTGAATATTTCAGATAGCCTATGTGAGGCCTTTGAGTGAAAATTCTTTCTAATCCTACCCTCATCTTTAGGTCTCCAGGTGACCTTTCTCTTTGCAAATGATTTACACAAACAAACAAATAATAATAATTGTGTCAACGAATGTAAGTAATAAAATAATTCATCAACCTAAATATAAGAAAACTTACTTTAAACCGCTAAAAGAATATCTCTTTTTCAACATCGGTCATTGAACCTCATGTTAACCATGGCTTAGAATATTGTTGCTTAATAGTCATTGTTATAGCTTGTGATGCAACCCGATATGGATGGAACCTTCGCCAAATAATTAAATTAAATAATAATCACAATTTCCTAATACTTGCAAATAATGGGAATGATATAATTTTAACTTAATTTTTACCCTAGACCATAAGGTGATATGATAGGAAGATTAGTGTCAAGTGGATGATCCTCCTCAATGTTTGATTGTGCATCGCCTTCCTGAATATGCACTTGTTGGTCTTCCCTAGCTAGTGTATGATGGACTCTAGAAGGCTGAAAGCAATTGTTAAGAAGTGTTCATTAGGTAGGAGAACCTCAAGCAGCATTGTTAAGATTATACTGGTACAAGGTCATACATATAAGACAATCCTACTCGAGTTAGATAAAGACATAGTCAAGTTTCAATCCATCCACACATAACCAAATCTGCACAAAATACAAGGGGGAGCAAAAGGAAGGGACACAAAGTACTTACAAAGCGAAAACCACCACTGCTAAAGCACAAACACCTCCAAGTAAGATATGAAGGCCACTACTACCAGTTTTCTGGACAAGAAACACAGGCTGTATTATCCATATGCTTCAAACCAAGTCAATAGGGAAGATAAAACTGAAAGTCCCAATATGGAGAATGATAGTGAATAGAATAAAGGAAACTAATGGTGACTTGAGCGAAGTAGATAGATAAAACTAGAGAGGAAAGGCCTTCAAAGTAAAAACATTTCCCACCTAAATTACCAAAAGTTAATCCAGTAGCATCATGCAAACTAAGAGAAACTAGTTGTTTAAATAAAGTATTATTATATCACTTAGGGAATAAATGTTCAAAAGCTGAAGTTGACATTCTTCCAGGGTTGATATGCAGCCCAATCTAATCTAAATCATACTTTCTAGTTACAAATATTAAACAAAATCTGAGATTCATTTTACCAGATATTATAAAGACTGCATGTAAATGAATCATGTATGTCTTATAGTAGCAACCATAAAAATCAACATACTTCACAGTATACACCACAAACATAATCTGATCAATGACCACTCAATTTTAATATGATTAACAACTTCTTTCTATTGCCCCAAATTGCATTTTATCTTTCATCAATGATTGCATACATGAATGAGATTCTCAAAGACAATTTTAAAGGATGTTGAGTAAAACTAACCCTTGTGTGGGAGTTTATTGAAACCGATAGGAAAATGAACGATTATCATTTAGGAAAGGTATTACTTCACCTTTCATTCTGTTTGTCTCCTTTCCCTTTTATTTCCTTTTTTATCAACTGCTCCCAAATTTACACCTACAAATTGGATCCCTGGCAAGATGGCACGCGACCGGGGCGATTGAGGATCATGGCAGTGATATGCTAATAAGGCTGAGACTTGATGGCCATAGGTGCTGGAGGACTCGCAGTGGTTGGCATAGTGGTTTAGGGGTTTGTGTTGGTGAGTTCGATTTGGGGTTCTTATAAGGGTATGGAAAAGTGGAGATGCAGGGGAGGAGAAATGTTGGGATGGAGGTGGATGGTTCCAATGATACTTGGTGGCGCGGGGTGGCTAGGGGGCGAGGCGAGCGTAATGGGTTACAGTGAGGGTGGTTCTAGGGTGGCTTCGAGCTCACCTCGGTGGTGGATGGTTAGGGTGGAGGCATAGTGGAGAGCGAGGCGCAGAGGAGGTTAGCGACGCCTAGGGTGGAGCCTACCGGCACGACTAAAGCATGTGATGGCTGGCCACGCGGATTTGGGAAAATAGTGGAGGCGTGGGTGGTGAGAGGGTTGAGCAAGTGCACCCGTGATGGAGATTGCGACTCGGGCGACTGGGGTCTGGACGGCTGAAGGCGTGGTGGGTCACAGTGGAGGCTTGGCCGGTGATTGGGAGTCAGGTGATGGGTAGCCTCTGGAGGGGTGAGGATGGTAAGTGAAATGGGTTCAGGCTAAGGTGTCTGTGCGAATTGGGAGTCTGGTGAGTAGGTAAAAGATACAAGACCTCGAAAGAATTGGGTGCGGACATTTTTGTTTCATTTTTTTTAATTACATATCCGTAGGTAAATGAGTAGTAAAGTAGGAAATAAGCATTACCTACCTCGTATATCATAGCTAATGTATAATCATCTCATCCGTAGATAATAGATAATATACATATAAATAAAATTTCATAAGAAATATTTGTATGTAATATATATTTTACCTATAAATTCTTATTTGTAGATAATATTTTATAAATAATACTCATTTTTTGTAGTGAATATGTCAAAAATCATTTTAGGAGTATTTTCTGTTTGGTTTGTTCATAGCAATTTAGGAGTAATTTTCAATTTAGAAAATAACTTTTACATTTGATTGAATTTTTGTATTTGATTTTGTAGAACTTGTTCTTCATAATCCTTTGTTGTTTTTGCACAATTTAGAAGTTCTAAACATTAGTTAATAAGTTTTTAAGTTTTTTCAAACAATTAGAAGTTTGTTTTCAATTAATCTTTGTATTCAGTCATGAGTAGTTTCAAGTTTTTGTCCATTTCAATTCCTCAATTGTTCCAATTTGTTCTTAATGTATTTTCTGTCCATATTTAATTACAAGCATGATTTGATTCTATTTTGTTAATTCCAAATTGTTTTAGTTGTTTTAGTTTCAAAAAAAATTTACAAACATGTTACATGCACTAGTTTAGTATAGTTTAGAATTCTGGTCTAGTTTTTTATGTTGTTTTGGATTATAAACTTAATTCTTCTTAATTCTTTGTGTTCTAAAGCATTTAGAAACATTTCTAATTCTATTTAGAACTTAGTTTTTTTTTTCATTTTATTAATTGCATATTTTAGGCAATTTAAGTCATAGCATGTTCATATGCATAGTTAGCAAATGTTTTAGTTTAATTGTATTTTTCAATTAAGTTTTCCAGAGTTTTTTATAGTTTTTACATCATTTTAATCATTTTCTAGCTCCAATTTTTTGCTTAATCAATTTGGTTTCTAGCTTTGATAATTGATTAGTTTAGTTTCCATTAGATTTACAACATACAAAATTTTCTAGCTAAATCTGTCACAATCTGTAACTAGTGTTGTTTTTTAATTCTAGCAAATTTTTTTAGTATCTTTTTTTTACCATTTATTTTTTAGTTCCATTTAAAGTTTTGACCAATTTCCATACAAATAAATTTGGCACATTTTAGTTTACTAGTTTAGAATTCCTTTTAGTTGTTTAATTATAATATTTTTTACTTTTATAACTCAAAATCCCCACAAATTTACTTAGTTTTTTTTTCATTCAAATTACACACCATAAAAAGAACAATTTTCAATTTCACTCCTTGGATTAATACTTGATTTAACTCTTACTACATTTTTTAGGGAAACTAAATTTTGAAAACTTATGTGACTAAGGGTTTATCATACTCCCCTCCATTTTTTGCCTAAAGCGCATTCAAACTCCTATCCCCTTACCTTCATTTCAATTCACATTTTCAAGCTTCTCCCCACATCTTCGTGGGCCCACTCTTCAAACTACTCGTCCCCATTTCACCCATCACTTCCACCCTTTCTCATTGATACCGCACACCACCGCTTCCTAGCCATTTCATCTTCATCCAACAGCACCCACCATTGGCTATTCCCCTCACCCGCAAGCCACCTCTCGCCAGCCACCTCTCACCAACCACCACTAACCACCGCGCCTCACTCTCCCTCACTCTATGCCATGACCCATCAGCGCCACTAGTCTCCACCAGTGAAAATTCCAAAACCCAGCATCCCTTCTCAACTCACATTCTCGCTACCCATCATCATTTTCCCAAGCGTCCTCTACAAAACCATTGTGCCGCAAAATCCAAGCCTAGTAACACACCACAAAACTGCCACTATGAACCATCCTTGTTAGCCTCACCCTCAGCTCTCAATCTCTCTTCTTCACCTTAATCCCCTTTTGGCCACATAAGGCACCACGACAACCATTGCAAGCCTAAGAGAAAACCATCGCAACCATCATCTCCACCACCTTATTGTAACCCTATCCCATTTACGCCGCTTCCACAACTGCGAGAACCATCGTCCCACTATCTTCATTCTCTCCACTTGATCAGTGAACACCTTCTCCACCATCACCAACGACTCTCACTCACAACACCACCGATTGAGTTTGGACCACATTGTCGTCACGCTGCCACATCACTCGTCGCAAGTCAATCTGTGAGTTGATGGTTTAGGATTCGATGTAAAGTTGTGGGCTCACATCGTGAATTGGATCCCCTGACTTCTTCCTTGTATTTGATTTATGTCTTTGTTGATTGGGGAATTTTGGATTCATTTTGTTCAAATTAATTATTTAGTGTCTCTATTGGTTTTGGTTGTTCAAGTTGTTGTGTTATTGATTTTGATTGGTGGTTTTGGGTATATCCTGTTAAAATTATTCAACGTTTTCATTAGGTACAAGTGGGGTGGGTTATTTTGGTTGTGTGTAGTATTAAATTGATATGTGCTTTCAAGGGCTGTAATTTCTGACAATTTATTTTTTCTGAATAGTTATGTTACTTCTGGTTTGGGTTTCTGATTTTAATTGCGTTTTGTTTGTTTGTTTTGTTAGGTTCATTGTTCTTGAATCAAATTTTGTTGGTTCTAGTTTTGCTTTGTTTGGTTTGGTCTGATTGTGGAGTAGGGTCGTTGGTTAGTTTCAGAATGTTGCTCTTGTGTATTGATTGCCATTTAATTTTGGTGGGGTTGCTTGGTTTTTATGGGGCTTTTGGGTATGTTCAAGATATTGTTACTTTGTTGTGCTTTTGTCGTGCATTCTAATCAGGCTGATCGTATTCTTTTGGACTTTGTTGATTGTTCTGTTTGATTATAATGGTATTATTTAAACCAGATTGTATGTATTGGACTGTTTTATTTATTTATTTATATTTAAAACCTAAACTGTGTTGTTGGGACCGGGTGGCTGTTAACGGGTTTGTTTTGTAATGGTATAAGACTTTTATCTTGTGTGGGGGTACATTGAATCACTACAATTACTTTCTTTTATTTTAATATGATTCAGTGGTTGTCGGCCACCTTTGTGCTCTGATCTACGGTTGTCGGCCCCACGTCTCGATCTAGATTATTTAGGTTGTCTGCTCTCACGAAACACTTGTGGTTATGGTAACTCGCACTTTAAACCCTAATGTTCACTTTAATATTTTCTTTTCAAAATAAGTTCTTTAGACACGGGCGTGGTTGCACGTGTAACTATGTGTCTTATCCAAAAATAATAAACGAGGTACAGGCATGGTCATATGTGTCATCATGTCCTCGCCTTTTTAAAATTAACTTCTGAAGTGCTAGCACGGCAACACATGTCACCATGTGTCTTAATAAAGTATTTGGGAATAAGCCGTCTTACGCTCGTTCAATGTTTGTTTTGCAAGTCTATTCAGTACAATTGTCCATATAGTCGTTGCAACTCTCTTTTAAAAGAAAACAAAAATAAAATAAAATACAAAAATCTCCCTAAAAAATGTCAAAATTTCCAAAACTTTAATCAACCACACAAACTTTTTCTATAAAGAATTATGTAACCCTAATTTCTCATTTTGAATGAGAATACGTAGGAGCAAGGTCAATCCTTTTCGGGCCCAAAAAAAAAAAAATATTTTGTCCATTCCTTTTTCTTTCACTCTTTTTCTTTCTTTATTTTCTTATTTTAGGGGTAGGGGGAATATTTTTAAAATGACATTCAATTTTGCACATTCAACTAAGGGTAACCGTCTTAGGAGAGACTTTGTAGGGTGCTAATACCTTCCTTACACGTAATTAACTTCCGAACCCAAGTCCAATTTTCATAGACCTTGTCTTATCTTTATGGTTTTCCATAGTTTGCTTGAATAAACTATGGTGGCGACTCCAAAACTTTGATTTTTTTTTTAATCTTAAAATATGGTTCATTGTCCCACTGCAATTTCGGTTGCGATAGATGGCAACTCCACTAATGATATCGTAGAGAGTCAAGCGTATTTAGCTGAATGTGCAAGATGTATGTCATTTTTTAATATTCGTTTTCCCCTTGTCATTTCCCTACATTTGTTTGTCCATGATGATTGTTATTGCTATTAATAATGTTGAACCATTTAACCCTAGGGTAGAATACATTTGTTATATCTGCTTGGGATTTTTCTAGTTGTTTTGCAGGTGAGGGTTTAGGTAATGCATTTTGCTCCCTTCACACATGCGCTTATGCATTCCATATTGAGTGGGGCCCTATACTCGGGTCTGAGTAAACTTAGAAATGGAGGGGTTGTGTAGAAATGGCACACTCGGGATGTATGTCCTAGTTGGCTATTGTGAGAACCCTAGCTAGAGTTGTTCACATCATCAGTACCCCTATTTCCGGTCAACTTCTAACTGTTTTAGGAAGTACTGTGAAGGGATCCATAACTCTAGTAGCCTTTAAACCTAAAGGATAGAAACCACACCTTTTGAGCATGCATAAAGGGACCCTGGGCCTCTACATGTTGATCCTTAGTTAGGGCACAACGGGAGAATTTTTCATTCCTACACCTTCAACTTTTTGTTACGTATCAATAAATCATTAAATATATCACATTTGCCTTACATTTCCCTTTGGGCCTATTTGTTTGCATTCTTGGCATGTCATAATTAGAGGATGGATTGATTAGGAGGTCCAGTCATACTCTTTTTTGCAGGCATTACATGCATCTCATGTGCATATCTTGACTATTTTAGCCTACACAGGTGAAAAGTTATAATGTTATGTGAATATCCTAGTAAAGGATGGAAATTAATATGGGGTCTCAAGATGGAAGAGAATTTGGTCCAAGCACACTAAAAAGGAAGATATGGTTGAAAGTTACGGAAGACAACATGGCTAGCTTGGTGGAGTTAGGCAAGAAATTAAAAATAATACGGAGGGATGCTTTCAGAAGAAAATATGGGAATCTATTGAACCTGATGGAGGTGGAGGTACAAGGGGTCGCACTCACTACTACAAAATATGTTTTCCACGTCGTTATTTAACGTCGGTTATAGTTGAGGCGACGTGAAAAGTTGAATGTTGAACACATTCTACGTCAGTTTTTAGTCAACCGACGTAGAAATTACTTTCCACGTCGGTTCCCAGATGAACCGACGTTGAAAGTTGAATGTTGAACATATTCTACGTCGGTTTTTAGTCAACCAACGTAGAAAGTATTTTCCATGTTGATTCCCAGATGAACCGACGTTGAAAGTTGAATGTTGAATACATTTTACGTCAGTTTTTAGTCAACTGACATAGAAAGTACTTTCCACGTTGGTTCCCAGATGAACCGACGTAGAAAGTACTTTCCACGATGGTTCCCAAATGAACCGACGTCAAAAGTCTTTTTTTTTTCCAAAAATTCACTTAAATTAGAGAATTGTTACTTTTCGAACCCAGTATTATAAAGTTGAAAGTTGATACTCCAACCACTAAACTACTATAATTTTCTAATAATAACTTACAAATAAATTATATTTATATACAAATAAATATATATCCATGTAAATATATATTTATTTTTATATATTTTCTAGAAAGTGTTTTTATTTTTTTTCAGCCAAAAATTCAATTAAGTTAAAGAATTGTCATCGACAAAATTTGAATCCAATATTTTAATATTGAAAGTCGATACTTCAACCACTAAACTACTATAATTTTTTTATAATAACTTACAAATAAATTATATTTATATACAAATAAATATATATACTGTGTAAGTGAATATATCCGTGTAAATATATAAATACAAATATATTTACATATTTTGATATATTTATATAGTTATATATTTACATATTTATATGTTGGATGTGAGGGCACGCTCGAAGGTGAAATTGTGTGTCGGGTGGGTTTTCAAAATTTGATGTCAAATTTATGAGTGGGTCTCTTTATATGAGTTTGTAATTTAATGACAGAATATAATCTTTATAATTTATTTAAAGACAATCCTTTAAAGCATTACCCTACAAAGGATCAAGCTGCACGGAGAAAAGGGAAGTCTCCCCTCCACACCTTGAATCAGATTTTCCCAAATAGAGGAGTTCAAGCGTCAAAAACGACTTTAGTCATTAGGTGTTCTCTTTCTGATTCTTAGGGTTTGTAAATCCAATGACTATTAGAGATTACTCCTCGAGACTAGCCCGACCCTCGAGCATTGTAGGGCACATATTTTCCTATTAATTACAAAGAATGTCATTCTTATTATCTGCTTCTCTTCCTACTATTCATATCTAAACCTCATTAATAACCATGTTTAAACAAACGTTTCAAAAATGCGTCAAAATGCGTCATCGCCAAAATAATCAAATCACTCATCACCACTGATTGACTAGAAACACAAAATAAAGTTTTACCTCATCATAAATAAAGTCGTGTTTCGCCAATGTTGTGCAAAAAGAAAACAAAAATCAAAAGAAGCCCATAAAAGCTAAAGGCCAAAAAGAGAGGGCAAGATACCCGGTAGGAAACCCACAAAGGGGGCTACGCAAAAGTTAGGGTAAACCCGCTAGGAAACCTGAACAACCATAAAGGGTAGCCTAGGCAAAAATTAGGGTTACAAAATAAAGTCCGCTAGGTTTCCAAAGCAAGAAAAAAGAAACCTAGACAAAAGTTAGGACAAAACAAAACACAACATCCTAAGCTGAAAACCCAAAGGGCATACTAGGGAAGTCAATCAGTCATAGAAAGCGTCATAGAATAAGACGACACTCCATAAACAAAACGTTGTTTAAACTAGCCTAAAGATTCTAACCAACCTTGGCTAGCCATGCTTACAAAAACCATTTTTTGTCAAAATAAAACAATTCTAAAACACAAGCCTTTGAATTAAATATGCTCTTCTTTCTCTTCTCTTGACCCTTACCACTACGGCATTCTAGTAAGTAGTAGGGAAATGTGGAGACAGTAATTAATAGGAGGATTAACATCCCCAAGGAAAGGGAGGGGCGCACTGACATGGCAAGTCGCTCTACAATTAACACAATCATTCTTCGATCATGAAAAAATCGAGACGAAAAAATTGGTACAGCCTATCATGTTGACAAAGCACATAACGTCGAAGCTCATCGAAGTAAAAACACATTGGTTAATCCTTTTGAAAAATTAATTGAAATAATATTATAGGATTCATATCACAAACATTTCATACATGCATAGCGTCCTTTCTCTCAAAAAGAAAAGACAAAAGAGAAATGAGAAAAATAAAAATAAAAAATAATGTCTGCTAGGAGATTCTTAGGCAAAAGTTAGGGTAGCCCGCTAGATCAAAAACCCGCAAAGGGCGGTCTAGGCAAAAGTTAGGCCATTCATAAAAAAGGAAAAAAACCCGCTAAAATATCCTAGACAAAAATTAAGGCAGCCCGCTAGACCGAAAACCCCAAAAAGGGTGATCTAGGCAAAAGATAGGGCTAAACCAAAAAATGAATAAAAGAGAGGGGCCCTTCATCATAATCATAAAAAGTCCAACAGGAGAATGCCAGTCACTTTTCCAGATGCATCAATAAAAAAGAATAGATTGCATTTAGGGCATCCACACACAAGTAGTCGCACAAAACGACTTTGTCAATGTCAAAAATGAAAGAAATAAAAATTACTTCAGACAAATAACAAAAAATGAAAAACATTCATGCATATAAGGAGACTAGCTCCATGTTTGTGATTGAAAACAGGATCACTGAGACTGAATCTCCAAATAATGCCCTCAAGAAAACGGAGCAATTTGTCAATCAAGCGACTCAGCAGAATAAGAGCTTCTGAAAATCAAGAGCTCCAGCTACCATCCTTCTACCCAGAAAAGAAGGTACAAGAAAGTAATAAGTCTCCAAACATTGCTCTCCCTCAAGAAAGAAGAGTGAGTTGTCATAAGAAGCTTCCAGAAGCCAAAGCTCGAATCATCACCCAATAAAAGAGGGCACAATCATCAGACATCATAAAAGAAAAGCCGATGGAAAGGCTTAGTCATCCCCAAGAGGACCCGTTCCTACTCCGAAGGCAAAACAAAAACACTCCTCATGGCTCAGCATTACCACTACATGAGTCATCGAGCACACTCACCCAAAGTCTCCTCCACACTCCCCAATGGAGAATAAAGGCTTCAAGAGCCCATCATCATCAACAATTAAAAGAGTCTAATCTCCATACCAACAAGGGCTCAACAAAAAAAGGAAAAGAGAAGAAAATTTTTGCATCCCCAGAGGATGTCCAAAAGAAAAGGCAACAACAGAGAAGGCCGAATAAAAATCCTCAAGTGGATCTCCTAAAAAGTCTACAAAAAAGAATCAGAAATTCCCATCCTCCATTGGAATAAGAGCTTCACAAGTTTAGCTCGCATCAACATCAATCAAGGAGCCAAGACTCCATCCCTAGAAAAGAAAAATCAGATCCCCAAGGAGTCAACTAATTCCCTGGTGGATCACCAAAGAAAGAAAACTTCATCCCTAATGGACCTCCCAAAAAGAAGGAAAAAAGCCAGCGTAATAAAAAGAGACTAAAAAGTAAAAAGGCTTACGCATTATCCCGAAAAAGCCAAATTTCAAATCGCGAATAAAAAGAGATAAATCACGGAAAAATGCGAAATCAAATGAAAATCCTTGCTCCCTAAGTGGGTCACCTCAGAAAAAGAAAAAATCAAAAAGAAGGAATTGGAAATTTCATTCCTTCAACAGAATAAGAGCACCACAAAAGCCAGCTCGCACCCACATCAATTAAGGAGCCAAGATTCCATTCCCCCAAAGGGGCTACCAAAATCTGACCCCCGGGAAGTCAACCAATTTCCCGGTGGATCAATCAAAAAGAAAGATCATCCCCAGTGAGCCTACTGCAAAGGAAAAACTTCATATTCATCCTTAGAATGTCATTTGCCTACACATAGGCAAGACCTGGCAAGCAAGAGCCAGCATCCCCATAGGGGAATATCAGCCTAGTCAGAGGCAAAACAAATGCAGCCAAAAGTCTTCACTTTCGATGAAGCATCTGCCTACTCAGAGGCATTACTAGAAACTCAATGGAGTATCTGCCTGCTCAGAGGCACCATCAAAATCAACAAATTTTCAATGGATATCCGCCTACTCAAGAGGTGTCACCAAGATCAGCAAATCCCTAGAGGATTTTTGCCTACCTAAGAGGTACTCATCAAAAACCCCCCACAACCAGTAAAGTCGGATGACCACTACCAAAGGATCAAAAACAAAGAATCCCCAGCAAACAACAAGCTGGATGGCTATCAGGAAATGCCAAAAAACAAAGAATCCACGGCACACCGGAAGACTTTACCAGAAAGGTCCAAAAACATTTACCAAAATAGAAATCACTCCTCATGGAGTCGGCGCATGAGCTAGAGCAGTAAGCCGCCACCACAGTCAAAGGGTCAGCTACCGCAAGAAGGAGCATCCGGAGGCACAACACCAGATGGGGGTGTATACTCATCAGGCCTTACAAAAGGGGGCTTATCAGGCGAGGGTTCATACTCGTCAAACCAGATGGGGGTTCATACTCATCAGCCGAAGGGATCAACTACCATCAGAAGGAGCATCTTGAAGGCGCAAAACGTACCTATTCCCCAGAAGATCCACCGCTGCAAAGTCGGGACGTCTGAAGGGCAACCGGGCAAGAGGAGCAACTCCTTTACCCTCCAGTCGATCTTCTTGGCACAACTAGCCAATAGTCGAATAGTCGGGTAAAGAGGGGGCAGCTGTAGACCCCTAATCTTGCCCGGCCTCAAAATAAGAGCAGAAGACCTCCTATTCGAAGATGGACAAAGCCTAAAACGCCACTAGGAGAGACTATTAGGCCCCATATTAGAGTAGGAAGGCTTTTCTGTACAAAAAATAAAAAATAAAATAAAAATAAAAATAAAAAAATAATTCTGGCAAGAAGGCCTTCCCAAATGGCGAGAAGGCCTTCCCATTTGGGCGAGAAGGCCTTCCCAAATAGCAAGGGCAAGAAGGCCTTCCCGAATGGTGAGAAGGCCTTCCCGAAATCCCAGATGACCATCCCGACCTAACACTTTTTCCTATAAAAAGGAGCCTCATTCCACCCATTTTCACACACACCATTCACTCCTACCACTCTCTAGGAAGCCTTTTGGCACTTTAGAGTGACTCTGAGTATTTTTCCAGAGTTCGAGTGAGCCTTCTGATTTCCCTTAAGGTAGAAATCGGTTAAGGATGTCCTCTTTTTTTTGAGACATTCGACCCTCGGTAGGGTGACACCTTTATTTTTTGATCGAGAGAGGAGTGTCTCTGTAGAGTGCGGGGACTACCAAAAAGCGTCCTCAAGTTCAACATTTATAAAAGCTCATTTCGGAGGTTCTCCTTCATATCTTTTCTCTTTTATCGCTTTCTTTTACTGTTTTCCTTGTATGCATTAGATATTAGGATCATGTAGATAACTATTTAAATTCTGTAATAAACAAATAGGGTAGAAGCATAATTTTATTGTCTTTATTTTAAGAATAGTCCATCATAGGGAACCCGAAAGGAGCGTTGTGGGGGTGCTAATACCTTCCCCACACGTAACTAACTCCCTTACTCGACTCTGGTTATAATGGCCAAAGTTGGTTTTTTGAAAACCATTACCTTCTTTTTTCCTTTTCCGATGTTTCCGGTAAAAATATCGGTGGCGACTCCATAAGAACCCTTCAAAGTTAGTTCTTGGGTTAGCCTGGTTATCGGAAAATCCAAGAACACTTTTTCGAAAACCTCGCCCCTAGGTTCAGCCCGGTTATCGGACAACCTAAAGGCGTTGTAACCACACCCATAAAAATGCGAAAATTGGAATGTCGGAACCATCGTGTCGCTCCGACTGCCTCTTTTTGACGGTGGCGAAATTCATCCTTAGAATAGTTCGGTTATTGGACATCCTAAAAGTGATGACCACACTTTTAAAAATGCGAGCCGAATCAAAGGATCATCGCGTCGCTCCGACCGTCTTTTTTGACGACGGTGACAGGGATGTGTCAACTACAACCCTATCCTAGCCCAAAGACAATTTGGTTTCCCTATAAAAAGAATGCCCACGTCGGAATCTCTCACCCCCTATTGATTTACTACAAGGATGAACATTTTATAGAGGTACTCTGGAAAATTAGAGATGCATGGGGTAAAGTATGCATCAACAAAAGACCGAATAGGGGAAGCATGGACGAAGGGATTAGTTACAGTCAATGGATCAGGGAGAGAGTGAGGAAGATTAAATTGCCATTCAGGCCACCTACTCTCGCCCTAGAGAATGGTGAACAACCACCCGAGCCAGATACCAAGGAGATAAGGCGATTGAGGACCGAGCTAGAAGAAATGAAAGTACAAAATGTAAAAATGTATGCAGATCATCAAGCCCTACATCATGAATATATAGAAGTCAACAGGGGGAAGGAGGAAAAGGCACAAGCATATGAGGGAGCCCTGAAAAGTCAAAGAGGGAGTATGGTTTTAGAGTTAATCAAGACCTCGCTACAGGAAACACTGAACTGGCAATGAGGGCACAAGAGAGAGATGAAACGTTGGCAGCAGAGCATTAGTGGAAACACCTACATGAGGAGGTAAAAAGGGACAAGAAAGAAGGTTGAAAAAGTGGCAAGGTATGAAAGTCATGGTTAACAGCCTAAAGTGAGAAACGAAGGAATTGGCAGCGACATACGAAGACCAGGTGAACAAGGAACATTGGGAAGCAATAGAGGTCAAAGAGAGACATCGAATCATAATAGAACAGGTGGAGAACTACATGGAGGAACAAGACACAATGGTGCATCATTGGAAAAGTGTTTCTTGCAGCTTGCTACCTTGACCAATGGAGTGATCCACGATGTTCCCAAGATGTTACTCGAGGTCGAATATATGATGCCAATTTTTAACCAGCCTGGCGAGGTCAAGGATTTTATTAGCCATTGCAAGTGGTTGGTGGGAGAAAAGAAGAATGTAATTTATGGTTCTAGGGATTGTTAATTGTCTCCTTTGTATTTGTTGAAAGATGATACAAATTCTAGAAAGATCTAGAATATAAAATCTTAGATGTTACTAGAATTAGGAATTACATATGAGTAATATCTAGAATTCTTAGAAGATTCTAGAAATGTTTGAAAGTAGAAGATAAATAATTCTAGAATTAAGAAAATCTAGAATTATGTAAAACTTCTAGAATTATGTAGAAAACATATGTGTACTAGTAGAAACTACAACATGATTCTAGAAAAAGAAAAAGAAGAAGAAATGTGTAGAAATAGAATAGTGTAGAAATAGAATAGTGTAGAAACAATGAAATTAGTAGAAAATTCTAGAATCTTGTAAGTAAAGCCTATAATAGGCATGAAGGGAGTCTTTGTATGTGTGGAAAATCTAATATAAGCTTCTACATATCTTGTAACACTTCTAACATCAATTACTATCTTCCTCATACGAACCTTCTCCTATTTGTCCACCTCTTTCTAAAAACTATTTTCTACACAAATCTCACTACTAAAAATCAAACTATCTTTCCTATCCTTCTTAAAATACTAACAGTGGTACCAGAGCTACGTTCGGTCACCTACTGGGCGTAGAGAAAATTTTTTACTACCTTAAAAAACCATATTCCACTACACATTACTTCCAAAAGAAAATTTTCAACCTATGGCCACTACCAACAAAACATCATCCATTCCAGTTCCTATTTTTAAGGGAGAAAATTATGATTTTTGGAGAGTCAAAATGAGGACATTTTTTTGTTCTCAAGATCTTTGGGACGTCATAGAAGATGGGTTCACTATTCCAGAAGACATCTCAACTCTTACAACTTCCCAGAGGAAGGAGCTGAAGTAAAACAAACATAAGGATTCAAGGGCATTATTCACTCTTCAGCAAGCAGTTGATGACACTATTTTTCCAAGAATAATGGGTGCCACAAGTGCAAAGGAAGCTTGGAATACAATTCAGGAGGAGTTTCAAGGAAGTGATGAGGTACGCAATATTAAACTCCATTCTCTAAGAAGAGAATTTGAGTTAATAAGAATGAATGAATATGAGACCATAAAAGACTACTATTCTAGAATAAAAGAAATAGTTAGTCAGATGAGAGCCTATGGGGAAAATATTCTTGATAAGAAAATTATTGAGAAAATTATAATTTCTATTCCCCAAAAATATGATGCAATTGCAACTGCAATTGAACAAACAAAAGATTTATCTACATTATCAGTGACACAACTAATAGGCTCTCTTGAAGCATATGAACAAAGATTGAAAAGGCGTGAAGAAAACTCAGTCGAAAATGCCTTTCAATCAAAACTAAAACTACGGTCTCAAAATGGAGGAAATAAAATTAATAGAGAACTTTCTAAGAATAAGGAAAATTTTAGAAATTTTTCCAAGACTATTCAAGGAAAATATCCTCCATGTGGAACTTGCAAAAAGACAAGTCACTTGGAAAAAGATTGTTGGCATCGAGGAAAACCTCAATGTCAATACTGTAAGAAATTTGGACATCTAGAGAAAATGTGTCGCAACAAAAATCATCAACAAGCAAATTTTGCCGAAGAACGGGATAGAGAACAACATCTCTTCTATGCTACGGGATGTTCTGACAATGAATCAAAAGGAAGATGGTACTTGGACAGCGGGTGTAGTAACCATATGGTGAATGATCCAAGCATCTTCAAAGAAATTGATAACTCCATCAAAGTTCAAGTACGATTGGGAAATGACACCGTGGTAGAGTCAAAAGGAAAAGGCAGTATTATGGTGGAGACCAAGAAAGGTATGAGACTTATCAATGATGTCTTACTAGTTCCCAATCTTAAAGAAAATCTCTTAAGTATTGGTCAAATGATGGAGAAAGGATATACTCTTCACTTTGAAAGAGATACATGCATTATCTATGATAAGAAAAATCTAGAGATTGGCCAAGTAAAAATGGACAAGAGAAATAAAGTTTTCCTATAAGCTTCAATCGAGGAACTAACATTGCCATGAAAGTAGAAGTTGATAACTCGTTGCTATGGCATCGTAGATTTGGCCACTTCAATACTCATGCCTTAAAGCTACTACATCAAAAAGACATGATGAGAGATCTACCAAGCCTTAAGGAGAGTAGTGAAGCTTGTGAAGGATGTCTTCTGGGAAAGCAACACAGATTACCATTTTCTACGGGAAATACTTGGAGAGAAAAAGACGTGTTGGAGTTAATCCACACAGATATTTGTGGACCAATATCGCTTAATAACAACAGGTACTTCATTCTCTTCATTGATGATTTTTCTAGAATGACTTGGGTCTACTTCATCAAAGCAAAATCAGAAGTCTTTAGAATATTCAAGAAATTTAAGGCCCTTGTCGAAAAGCAAAGCGGAAAACAGATAAAGGTTCTCAGGAGCGATTGAGGCAAAGAGTACACCTCCCACGAATTTGATAAATTCTGTGAGGATGAAGGTATTGAACGACAACTTACAGTCACATATTCTCCACAACAGAATGGTGTCTCGGAGAGAAAAAATTGCACTGCCATAGAGATGGCAAGATAAATGTTGAAGGAGAAAGGCTTGCCAAATACATTTTCGGAAGAAGCAGTTTACACTGTTGTATATATACTCAATAGATGTCCAACTAAGGTAGTCCAAAACAAGACTCATATTGAATCTTGGAGTGGAAGAAAGCCATTGAAGCACTTGTTGGATTTGATGAAGACATATTGAGTTGACATAGTTTAGTTTGTGGGTGTGTAGATGAATAGGTTAGAAGTTTAAAACTTAATCTCTTGATAGGCAAATAGATCTTGTGATAAGCGCCTTGAAATGATGCATCTCATTGAACTCATTTTTCTGCATGAAAAACTAACCTTTAAGCATTAAAAGAACAAACTAAGTTTTTCAATCTGTTGAAAAAGAGTTTTCAATCTATTAAAATCACTTAACATAAGAAGTGTGGATTTGCAGTCGAAATATCAATTGGTTGAATCGCAGAATCAACAGGTTAAAAATGTTCTTAATGATTTTTTTCAAATATTAAAGGTTTCGCATTTTCAATCTGTTGAAATGTTTTTTAATCTGTTGAAATAGAGAAACCATTTCTTTGAGTCTAAGAGTTCATAGGATTTCAATCTGTTGAAATGTTTTTTAATCTGTTAAAACAGAGAGCTATCATTTTTTTTCTAAGCTAATTCAATCCATTGAAAACACGAATTAATCGATTGAATGAAGTTTTAAATAAAATCAATCAATTGAAATATCGTTTTAATCGATTGAAAAGTATTCTGATCGATCATAATATGATTCTGATCGATCATAACTAGTTCTGATCAGTCATATTACTATTCTAATCGATCATAACTGATTCTAACCTGTCATACTATTATTCTGATTGATCATTTGCAACTCTGAATCAATTTTTATCAGTTTAAACATTTTGGTTCCTTCTTTTATTCTATAAATATAGGTTTGATCTATCTTTTGAGAAATACAATTTGAGAAAACATTTGAAAGCAATCTTAGAGCTATCATATCCATGACTTTCTCTGTGCATTCAAAATTTTTTCATATCATAAGGTGCTTTGATCAAGATTGTTGTTCATCAAAGAGAGAAAGTTCTGAGTTAGAATTGCTTCTGGACATCTATACTGTTAAAGCTGCAGTCCAGGTTTTTTCTTTTCATATTCTTGTATAAAGTGTGATTGTGTAGATTGGGTGTTGGATCTACACTGGTTACAGTAACTGGATTTGGTTACTGGGAGGTTTTCAAGAGTCTATCTTGTGGGTTTGTGAGATAGTTCTTGGGGTAGATTGGTGAATATCTACTAGTTGTAATTTTCACTTGGAATTAGTGGAACTTGGCAGATTTGTCAAGAACTGGATGTAGCTCTGGTAAAGAGTGAACCAGTATAAACTTTTGTGTTGATTTTCTGCTTTCATCTCCTTTATTTCTTGTTCATATTCTTGCTGTAATTAAAATCAAATCTACCTATAGAAGAATTGAATAAAGATAAATCATTCTTTCCAAAGAAAGTGTGTTTTGCAAAAAAGTTTTCTAAAGTTCAATTCAACCCCCCTCTTGAACTCAACCATTAATTCTAACAATTGGTACCAGAGCTGGTTCTTGTAAGTTACTCAAGAATTCGGTCCAAGAATGGCTGAGGGAAAGATGAATTTTTCGGAAGGAGCCTCCATAAACAGGCCTCCTCTTTTTGCTGGTGTGAATTATTCTTTCTGGAAGGTTAGAATGAAAGTCTTTATTAAATCTCTTGATAGAGGTATTTGGGAAACAATTGTTAATGGGCCTTTCAAACCAACTCATACAGTGGACGGTAAAATTGTTGAGAAAAATTGGGCTGAATTAACTAATGCAGAAAACAGGAGAGTCCAATATGATTATACTGCTAAAAATATTATTACCTCTGCTTTAAATCTTGATGAGTTTTTCAGGGTGTCTCAATGTGCCTCTGCCAAAGAAATGTGGGAAATTCTAGAGGTCACTCATGAGGGTACATCTGACGTGAAAAGGGCAAGAAAGCATGAATTAATTAGAGACTATGAATTATTTAAAATGCAGCAAGGAGAAACAATTGCAGATGTACAGAAAAGATTCACGCATATAGTCAATAATCTAATTGGGCTAGGAAAGACTTTTGACAAGGAAGAGTTGAACATCAAAATCTTGAAATGTTTGGACAGAACTTGGCAACCAAAGGTGACAGCTATATCAGAATCAAGAGACTTAACTGAAATGACTACAACTTCACTATTTGGTAAGTTAAGGGAACATGAGTTGGAAATCAATTGGTTCAAAGAACAAGAAAATGCAGAGAAGAAAAGCAGAAACATTGTTCTCAAGACGATTGAAGAAAATAGTGAGTCTGAAGAAGATGAATCCGAGAATCTGACTCTGTTGGTTAAGAAGTTTGGGAAATTTCTTAGAAGGAAGAACAAAATTGGCCAAGTTAAAAGGTACACTGATAAAAGAACTGAATCTATTCAAAATACTGTTACTTGTTATTCTTGTGGTAAGCAGGGACATATAAGGAGTGAATGTCCGGAAAAAACCAAGAATCAGAACAAGAAAGAGTCAAAGTACAAAGGGAAAAAGGCCTACATAGCTTGGCAAGACAATGATTCATCCTCCAGTTCTGCATCTGAAGGTGAAGAGGTGAACCTATGTTTGATGGCTGGCTGTGAATCCTCTTCATCGCATGTAAGTTCAACTCCCACAGAAAATGAAATGAATTACATCACATTACTAAATGCTTTCAATGAAATGCATAATGAAGCCAAGAATTTATCTCATATAAATAATCGGTTAAAAGGACTAAATAACTGGTTAGAAAATAGGGTTAAAATTCTGGAAAAAGAGTTATTAGAAAGCAAAACAGATATGGAACATCTTGAAATAATCTATTCATCTGCTGATAATGCTGCTGCTAACAATAATTGTGAAAAGTGTATCCTTCTACAGAATAAGGTTGATTACTTGATTAAAACTTTGTCTAAGTTTACTCAAGGTAAAGAAAATTTAGATACACTTCTTGGGTCTCAAAACTGTGTTTTTGAACATACTAGAATCGGGTACAAACCTAAGGTTGGGGTGAAAACTAAAAAGTATTTGAACTTCTTTTCTTTCAGAAAAGCAACAACATCCCCCTTTCTCATCTTGTCATTACTGCATGAAAAAAGGACATACTGTAAAATTCTTTCATGCTAGAAAATATTTTGTGTCGCAAGGTAGAATGAGATGGGTTCCAAAACATGTTAAACAGAAAATTTGACTCCTAAGGACCCAAAATATTTAAGGGTACCAAATACTTGATGCTTGATCTTTCAAGAACAGCAACAAGAGTCCCTTTGGTACCTGGACAGCGGATGCTCAAGGCACATGACAGGTGATATTTCAAAATTCCAGAAACTGAGACTGAAGAATGGAGGTCACGTGACATATGGAGACAACAACAAGGGAAGAATTCTAGGTTCTGGAGATATAGGAGATGGTGAATCCGTGACCATTCACAATGTTCTTCTTGTTGAAGGTCTCAAGCACAACTTAATCAGCATAAGCCAGTTATGTGATCTAGGTCACAAGGTTATCTTCAAACCAGAAAAATGCCTAATTTGTGAGCCAAAATCTGACACGGTAATGTTGGTAGGTAAGAGGTTAAATAACATTTACATGTTAGATATCAAGCATTCTATCTCATCTCAAAGTTGTCTTCTTACTAAGGAAGAAGAATCTTGGTTATGGCATAGAAGGCTTGCACATATTCATCTTAATCATCTGGATAAACTGATTTCTAAAGAATTAGTCTTTGGGCTACCTATGCTTCAAATTTCGAAAGACAAAATCTGTGAAGCTTGTCTAAAAGGTAAACAAACTAGAAAATCCTTTTCAAACAAAAACATTGTTTCTACTTCTAGACCTTTGGAACTGCTTCACATGGATTTGGTTGGTCCTTCAAGAAATAAAAGCCTAGGTGGTAATCTTTATATCATGGTAATTGTTGATGATTTTTCCAGATTTACTTGGACTATCTTTCTAAAAGTCAAATCTGATTCTTACAAATCTTTTAAAAAGCTTGCCAAGGTCTTACTTAATGAAAAAGGTTATTTCATTACTTTTATTCAAAGTGACAATGGTGGAGAATTTGTAAATGAAAAGTTTGAACTATTCTGTGAAAAGTATGGCATAAAACACAATTTTTCTGCTCCAAGAACTCCTCAACAGAATGGTGTAGTGGTAAGAAAGAACAGATCCATTGTGGAACTTGCTAGAACAATGCTTTGTGAAAATTCTTTACCTAAATACTTTTGGGCAGATGCAGTAAACACTGCTTGTCATGTTTTGAATAGAGTCTTGATTAGACCCATGCTTAAGAAAACCCCATATGAACTGTACAAAGGAAGAAAACCCAACATAAACTATTTCAGGGTTTTTGGATGTACATGTTTTGTTTTAAACAATGGGAAAGAAAATATTGGCAAGTTTGATGAAAAATCTGATAAAGGAATCTTTCTTGGCTATTCTACTAACGACCATGCATATAGAGTCTACAATTTAAGACTCGAAATCTGTTGAAGAATCAGTACATGTTGTTTTTAATGAGTCTCCTTGAGTGTTGCGGAATAAAACAACAGTGTATCGCAGATAATGACGATTTAACTGATAATTCTTATCGGTTAAAACATCCCAGTGGCTCAGATCAAGCATACTCGTCGAAGAAGGTGATCAATCAATTGATCCTGCAAAAGCTGATCCACCAAGAATTATTGAAGAACAGGAAGAAGATATCCTGGATGAGCTTCCTAAAGAATGGATTGTCCCAAGAGATCTTTCTCTAGACAATGTTATTGGGCAAATCAATAAGGGAGTATCCACTAGACATTCTCTTAATCAATTCTGCAATCATATGGCATTCATTTCACAAATTGAACCTAAAACTGTTAAGGATGCATTAAATGATGAATAATGGGTTAGTGTTATGCATGATGAGCTTAATCAGTTTGAAAGGAATAACATGTGGGAATTAGTTCCTAAAACCAAAGATATCAATGTAATTGGTACTAAGTGGGTATTCAAAAATAAACTAGATGAACACGGCATTATCACTAGAAATAAAGCTAGATTGGTAGACAAAGGATATAACCAACAGGAAGGAATTGATTTTGATGAAACCTTTGCACCTGTAGCTAGACTTGAAGCTGTTAGACTATTATTAGCTTATGCTTGTATTAGTGGTTTCAGATTACTACAGATGGATGTTAAGAGTGCCTTTCTAAATGGACTCATCAATGAAGAAGTTTATGTTTCTCAACCTCCTGGTTTTGAAAATCACAAGCATCCTGACCATGTCTACAAATTAAAAAAGGTTCTTTATGGTTTAAAGCAAGCTCCTAGACAATGGTATGAGAGGCTAAGTAACTTCTTAATTGATCAAGGATACAAACAAGGTGAAGTTGATAAAACCTTATTCATTAAGAAATCTGGAACTGACATTATTCTGGTGCAGGTGTATGTTGATGATATCATTTTCGGTTCTACTAATAATGCCTTGTGTAATAAGTTTGTTAAGGAAATGCAAAGTGAATTTGAGATGTCTATGATGGGAGAATTAAATTTCTTCCTTGGTCTCCAGGTTAAGCAATTAAGAAATGACATTTTTCTAAGTCAATCTAAATATTGTAGTGAGTTGTTGAAGAAATTTGATATGCACAATTGCAAAGAATCCTCTACACCCATGTCTACTAACTGCTGTCTAGATTTAGATGAAAAAGGGAAATTTGTTGATCAAACTAAATATAGAGGTTTGATTGGTTCTATGTTATATCTGACTGCTAGTAGGCCTGACATTATGTTCAGTGTGTGCCTTGTGCTAGATTTCAGGCAAATCCAAATGAATCTCATCTTATCGCTGCTAAAAGGATTCTTAAGTACCTTAAAGGAACCATTAATGTCGGACTATGGTATCCTGAATGTGCATCTCTTAAACTTGTTGGATTTTCTGATTATGACTTTGCAGGATGTAGATTGGACAAGAAAAGTACCTCTGGTACATGTCATTTACTGGGAAGTAGTCTCATATCGTGGCACAGCAAAAAGCAAGCATGTGTTGCTCTTTCAACTACAGAAGCTGAATACATTGCAGCTAGGAGTTGTTGTGCTCAGAGTATCTATCTTAAACAACAACTGAAAGATTATGGAGTGGCTCTTAACACGGTACCTCTGGTTTGTGATAATACTAGTGCAATAAATCTAACTAAGAATCCTATTCCACACTCTAGAACTAAGCATATTGAAATTAGACATCACTTTATTAGAGAACATGTGTCTAGAGGTGATTGTGAAATTTTATTCATTGAAACTGAGAAACAGTTAGCTGACTTATTCACTAAACCACTTCTTAGAGATAGACTTAATATGCTTAGAACTGAATTAGGAATTCTGGATATATCTAGTATTGAATAATTGATTCTTTATTGTGATTATGTGCTTTTTAACAGGTTGATAACATGCTCAATCGATTAAAATTGTCTGAAAATCTTGAAATTATGTGTTTTAATCGATTGAAATTGCGAAATAATCTGTTGATTTCCTGATTCTCAATCTTTGTTCATGATATGTTACCAGTTCAATCGATTAAATAAGCTTTTAATCGATTTATTTCGATAACCTTGTAGCTCTGCATATTTTTCTCTTGTAAATCAATCGATTAAATCTTCGATTCAATCGATTTATTTCACTTTTGATACTCTGCATGTTTTTCTTTCATAAAAACAATCGATTAAATCTTCGATTTAATTGATTTATTTTACCCCTGATAATCTGTGTCTATATCAGAAATTGAAAAATCAATTAATTTCATGGAAAATCAATTGGTTAATTTTTCCTAGGGTTAGTAGTGTATGCGTTGCCCCTAATCAATTACTGAAGATTGTGCTGAGTGCATTTACAACTGGGATCAGCTTCAGCTACTCTCTTAAATATCAAAGTTATCCAATAAAAGCTGAATGACTGTGATTGGATATCAGATGTGAGGGTTATTAAGTTGCACAGTAACAATTCTCTCTCTCCACCTTTACCATCCCTGCGCTGAAGCAGAACAACAGTCAATCATTAAAGACAAAATTGTCTATTCAAAGATGATGAAGGGACCGAGTGTTCTCATTTCATCTTAGCATACAATAGTTGTTTGAAAAGCTTATACTTCTTCTTGAAAACATTCTCTCTTCTCTGTTTTTCTGTTTCACCTCACAACTAAGCATGTCCAAGCGCACCAAATCAGGAAGGAAGAAGTTCAGCAAAGGAGAATCCTCTGCTGCTGTGCAAGAAACATCTGTAGGAGGGCGCATTGAATCCTGGTTCAATGGGAACCAAGAGAAGATGGATTTGTTCATTCATGAAATGAGCAGGAAACAAATCAATATACCCAAAGTTTTAAAATTTTCATGGTTGGACGCTGAAGGGTTCAGAGGTGTTCGGAAACTGCTACAACATCAGAAACTTCAGAAGTTCCTTGAACTCAATGGTAGGATTTATCCTGACCTTATTAAAGTCTTCTTCACTAACTTGTCATTTGAAGGGTCTACTCTTAAAACTCAAGTCAAAGGAGTGGAAATAGAGATTACTCCCACTGTCTGGAAAGACGTTGCTGGTCTCAAAGATGAAGGAGTAAAAGTTACCAAAGGGTATACCGCTAATGTGGAAGAATTTAACAAAGTTCAGTATTTTCACTCTTGTTTACGAAATAAGAGGGACTCCGTGAGTTCCTTCAACACTGGAAAGTTGAAGCTTGAAGAAAGGATCCTTGCATTCATAGTGGTCTGGCAGCTTACTCCCAGGGGGAGCAATCATGTAGTACTAAATGAAGAAGATTTGGTACTGATGTATTGTATTCACCACAGAATAAGAGTGAACTGGGTTTCTGTCATCAAGGATCATATGATCAAAGTGAAAAGGCTAAGTGATTTAGGTATCCTTATGCAATATTGATTTCTAAATTTTTAACTCATTTCGGTGTTGATTTGGAAGGAGAATTAGCTGAAACTGTTCGCCTCACAAATGAAGTTAACAACTCTGTCCTTCATAAAATGGGATTCATCAAAATTGACGGTGAGTGGATTTCAAAAGAAGAAGTTGGGAGAGAAGAAGAAATTGAAGAAGAAGAACAAGAGGAAGATGATGATACTGGTGTCTCGAGTGCTGCTGGAGCAAGATCAACAGACCCGATGGAAGATGTCATGGAAGAACAGTCTCCACTGGAAGTAATTCCTTATACTCCACAACCTAACCGTGGCACGCCTCTCTCACAGTTCGAAAGGACTATGGTGCATCAGATGAATGAACTGCAAACCAATCAAAGGAGGCACATGGAGATGTCATTTGCTCTGAGAGCTCGCCAGCACCGTCTGGATGAAGATTTCATTGCCAGATTTCAACACATTGACAATCAACTGGAAGATATCTTCAACAGAATTGGTGATCTTCAATTCAATCAGGGTCCCTGGAATGGTGATGAATGAAGTCTTGTTTTTTTTATGTGTTTTGTTCTCTTGTTTCTTTTCCTTGTTTTTTTTTGGGTACCTACGTGGTACTGTTGGACTGTAACTAAACACTTTATTTGATGAAGTCAAATAGGGGGAGAAGTGTTTGCTTATAACTGTCACTACACACACACCACAAAATCATATATGTCTCTGTTCTGTTATTACTTGTGCAGGTGCAGTGGTTATTTGTCTCCATCAAATAGGGAGAGATTGAAGCACTTGTTGGATTTGATGAAGACATATTGAGTTGACATAGTTTAGTTTGTGGGTGTGTAGATGAATAGGTTAGAAGTTTAAAACTTAATCTCTTGATAGGCAAATAGATCTTGTGATAAGCGCCTTGAAATGATGCATCTCATTGAACTCATTTTTCTGCATGAAAAACTAACCTTTAAGCATTAAAAGAACAAACTAAGTTTTTCAATCTGTTGAAAAAGAGTTTTCAATCTGTTAAAATCACTTAACATAAGAAGTGTGGATTTGCAGTTGAAATATCAATTGGTTGAATCGTAGAATCAACAGGTTAAAAATGTTCTTAATGATTTTTTCAAATATTAAAGGTTTCGCATTTTCAATCTGTTGAAATGTTTTTTAATCTGTTAAAACAGAGAAACCATTTCTTTGAGTCTAAGAGTTCATAGGATTTCAATCTGCTGAAATGTTTTTTAATCTGTTAAAACAGAGAGCTATCATTTTTTTTCTAAGCTAATTCAATCCATTGAAAACACGAATTAATCGATTGAATGAAGTTTTAAATAAAATCAATCAATTGAAATATCGTTTTAATCGATTGAAAAGTATTCTGATCGATCATAATATGATTCTGATCGATCATAACTAGTTCTGATCAGTCATATTACTATTCTAATCGATCATAACTGATTCTAACCTGTCATACTATTATTCTGATTGATCATTTGCAACTCTGAATCAGTTTTTATCAGTTTAAACATTTTGGTTCCTTCTTTTATTCTATAAATACAGGTTTGATCTATCTTTTGAGAAATACAATTTGAGAAAACATTTGAAAGCAATCTTAGAGCTATCATATCCGTGACTTTCTCTGTGCATTCAAAATCTTTTCATATCATAAGGTGTTTTGATCAAGATTGTTGTTCATCAAAGAGAGAAAGTTCTGAGTTAGAATTGTTTCTGGACATCTATACTGTTAAAGTTGCAATCCAGGTTTTTTCTTTTCATATTCTTGTATAAAGTGTGATTGTGTAGATTGGGTGTTGGATCTACACTGGTTACAGTAACTGGATTTGGTTACTGGGAGGTTTTCAAGAGTCTATCTTGTGGGTTTGTGAGATAGTTCTTGGGGTAGATTGGTGAATATCTACTGGTTGTAATTTTCACTTGGAATTAGTGGAACTTGGCAGATTTGTCAAGAACTGGATGTAGCTCTGGTAAAGAGTGAACCAGTATAAACTTTTGTGTTGATTTTCTGTTTTCATCTCCTTTATTTCTTGTTCATATTCTTGCTGTAATTAAAATCAAATCTACCTATAGAAGAATTGAATAAAGATAAATCATTCTTTCCAAAGAAAGTGTGTTTTGCGAAAAAGTTTTCTAAAGTTCAATTCACCCCCCCCCCCTCTTGAACTCAACCATTAATTCTAACAGCCATCAGCTAAACACCTACGAATATTTGGATCAATTTGCTACATACATGTTCCTGATCAGAGGAGGCATAAGCTTGAAGACAAAACTATAGGAGGAATATTCTTGGGATACAGCCAACAATCAAAAGGCTATCGAGTCTACAACCTACAAACAAAGAAACTCGTCATCAATCAAGATGTTGAGGTTGACGAAAATGCTTTTTGGAATTGGGAAGAATAAAAAGTTGTTAAAAGCAACATCCTGGTTCTAGTACAACAACCTGAAGAAGAAACAAGAGATCCAGGTACGCTTTCTCCACCTCCACAAGAAGAAGAAGAATATACTTCAGCAGAGTCTACACCAAGACATGTAAGATCTTTGGTAGATATATATGAAACTTGTAACATGGCCATCATTGAACCTTCCTGCTATGAAGAAGCTTCAAAGCAAGAAGTATGGGTCAAGGCCATGGAAGAAGAAATCAAAATGATTGAGAAGAATAATACTTGGGAGCTTGTGGACTGTCCTCACGGAAAAGATATCATTGGAGTAAAATGGATATATAAAACTAAGCTCAACCCTGATGGAACCATACAAAAATGTAAGGCAAGATTGGTCGCAAAAGGATACTCACAATAACCTGGGATCGACTACAATGAGACTTTTGCTCCAGTTGCTCGCCTGGATACAATTAGAGCTTTAATAGCCCTTGCTGCACAAAAAGGTTGGAACATCCATCAACTGGATGTCAAATCCGCCTTTCTCAATGGAACACTTGAAGAAGAGATCTATGTTGAGCAACCACAAGGCTTCATCAACAAAGGCCACGAAGGAAAAGTACTAAGACTAAGAAAAGCTCTATATGGCCTGAAGCAAGCTCCTCGAGCATGGTATAGTAAGATTGATAAATATTTTATCGATCAAGGATTTAGGAGGAGCAAGAGTGAGCCAACACCTTATATCAAGACACAAGGTCAGTATAATCTCATTTCTCCTTATATGTTGATGATCTCATCTATACAGGAAACAATAAGGAAATGATGAAAGAATTCAAAGAAGATATGATGAAAACATTCGAAATGACTGATCTTGGCTTGATGAACTACTTCCTCGGGATAGAGGTGATACAACAAAAAGAAGGAATATTTATCTCTCAGAAGAAATATACTGAAGCTCTACTAAAGAGATTCAAGATGTACGGATGTAAACCTGTCACTACTCCTCTGGTGGTAAACGAAAAGCTAAAGAAAGATGATGGAGCACCAGAAGTAGATGTATCACGATACAGGAGTTTGATCGAAAGCCTTCTATATCTCACAGCTACACGACCAGACATTATGTATGCTACAAGTCTTCTGTCAAGATTCATGCAAAAGCCAAGTCAGATTCACTATGGAGTAGGAAAAAGGATTTTAAGGTATCTACAAGGCACAAGAGAGTTTGGTATATGGTACAAGACCATGACCAACTCAAGGATGATTTGCTACACCGACAGTGATTGGGCAGGATCAATAGACGACATGAAGAGTACGTCAGGATACGCCGTCTCACTTGGATCGGGTTTTTTCTCATGGGCATCAAAGAAGCAAGTAACTGTGGCACAATCAACAGCTGAAGCAGAATACGTAGCTGCTGCTGAAACTACAAGTCAAGCAATATGGCTATGAAGAATACTTGAAGAAATGGGCGAACCACAAGATGGACCAACTACTATCTATTGCGATAACAAATCAGCAATATCAATAACGAAGAATCATGTTCATCATCAAAGAACAAAACATATAGCTATTAAATATCACTTCATCAGAGAGGCTGAAGCGACTAAACAAATTCAACTTGAGTACTACACTACAGAAGATCAAATTGCAGCCATATTTACCATGGCACTACCAAGAGCCAAGTTTGAACAATTACGTTTCATGCTTGGAGTTATAAGAATTTGCATCAAGGAGGAGTGTTGAAAGATGATACAAATTCTAGAAAGATCTAGAATATAAAATCTTAAATGTTACTAGAATTAGAAATTACATATGAGTAATATCTAGAATCCTTAGAAGATTCTGGAAATGTTTGAAAGTAGAAGATAGATAATTCTAGAATTAAGAAAATCTAGAATTATGTAAAACTTCTAGAATTATGTAGAAAACATATGTGTACTAGTAGAAACTACAACATGATTCTAGAAAAAAGAAAAAGAAGAAGAAATGTGTAGAAATAGAATAGTGTAGAAACAATGAAATTAGTAGAAAATTCTAGAATCTTGTAAGTAAAGCCTATAAATAGGCATGAAGGGAGTCTTTGTATGTGTGGAAAATCTAATACAATCTTCTACATATCTTGTAACACTTCTAACATCAATTACTATCTTTCTCATACAAACCTTCTCCTATTTGTCCACCTCTTTCTAAAAACTATTTTCAACACAAATCTCACTACTAAACATCAAACTATCTTTCCTATCCTTCTTAAAATACTAATAGTATTTGAAGAATGTACTGAACTTTGAATTCTTAAATAGTTTACCAATGTATTTTTGGAAGATTTAAAATCGCTTTATACGATTGAGGGCCCGTATTAATTTCCACCTTTGATGTTGCACTAGTTATTCATGTGACTTGTGATTTCTAACCATTTTTGGTAGTTATTTTATTTTGTGGTCTTTTTTATTTTTTTTTTATTTTCATCTAATTCATGTTAACAAATAAATCAGAGAAAAAAGAGCTCATCATACAAATAATGACTAAACCACCACTCCACCCCTATCGAACCACAGCCAATATAGGAGAAGCATGGCATATTAGGAGGTTGCATAAGAGACGATGAAAGCTGGCATTAGCCAATTGAAAGATCAGATCAGCCAAATTCTAGAGGAATTGAGGGCCCTCAAGAATACTTATGAAGCCCAAGTTGTAAGGAGCCAAGAAGGAAACTCCCCTTATACTCTGGGATTTTATCCTGTTCAAGTGGGGGTACAATCCGCTGGTATCCAAACTCCCCAATTTCCCAAGTGTGGCCTGCCTCCTGCCTATACCCCACCCACTGAGGAATACCCCGAGGAAGGAGTTGTCACATTCACTAGAGCCCTTGCAAATATAGTCGGACCAAGTATATAAGAGCCTCTTCAGCTCATTGTACACACCCATGAGTCTTCCATTTTTATGCCTTCAGCTAATATTGCACAGGAAAATGCATTTAGTGTGGTCGCCCTCACAGGGCCTCAAATGACGATTCTTATGAAAGCTTTAAAGGTGGTAACAGAAGAAGGGCCACAACAAAAGCGCTCTTTTCAAACCAATAGCCTAGGGTGGTCGCCGAAGTTTCTGGAGCCAGGGACAAGATGGACATCTTGGAAGAGAGGCTGAGGGCTATTGAAGGGAGCGAAAGCTTCAATTTTGGGGATGCGACAAGACTGTGTTTGGTGTCTGACGTCGTTATACTATCAATATTCAAGGTGCCAGAATTCCAGAAATATAAAGGGACCACATGTCCTAAGAGTCACTTAACCATGGACTTAGAAAGATGGTTGCATATGCCCATGATGATAAGATGTTGATTCATTTCTTCCAAGGAAGTATTATACGACCCTTAACTGGTACATTCACCTTGAGCCTGCTCGCATTCGCTCTTGGAAAGACTTGTTGGATGCATTCTTAAAACAGTATAAATATAACATGGACATGGCACCAGATAGGATATAACTCCAAAGCATGATGAAGAATTAAAAAGAAACCTTAAAGGAGTATACCCAAAGGTGGAGGGAGGTGGTAGCGCAGGTGGAGATTTTTTCTCCATTTAAGGAATTTCAAGAGGGGAACCTATAACCTCGCACCATAACACCTCGTCAAGCCTGACAACTCGTCTCTCTACCCCTTTCAGAAGTTGGTGATATTTCACGCCATACCTTCGAGCTCCCATTTTGCCCAAACTTTTGATTCAAGCATACATGTGTTCCAATAATGTGTCAAAAGAAAATGTCAATTCTGTCACACTTCAGTCTTTGCATTAGGCCTTAGGATTCATAACATCCCCTCACTTGCATTCTTTAAAATGAATAAAATGATAAGCTTTCATGAATTTGATGATTACAAAGGGAATAATTGATTAAAAATGTCTGCATTCATAAAAAGAAAAATTAACTTAAAAAAAGAAGAAGTGCATGAAAAAACGAAAAAAGAAAAGGAAGAAGAAAACAAACAAGCGAGTGTTAAAGCTTGCCCATCAATAGCATGCATCCATGCATCCTTATCCTCAAGAACAACATGCATTCATACATCTACATTGAATCTATAGCATTTTCATGTCATGCATCCTCACATTTTGCTTTGACACATCCATGCATCCTCACATTCAAACCAGATGCATGCATCCTCGCATCCCCACTTGCTTGGTATATACGTGCATCCACGCGTCCTCATCTCTCACATCAGCACCTGCATTAAGCCCAATATCTACTTGACACTTGTATTAAGTCTAGTCTACATGGCACTTGTATTTAAAGTCTAGTTTTCCCCTGGCAGCATCAAACATATCCCTTTTCAAATAGTCCGGGTTGACGATCAGTCCCTTCCACGGATGATCTATATATCCAGTTTCAAGTAGTTCGGATTGATGGTTAGTCATTCGACAAATGATCTATATATCCATTTTCAAATAGTTTGGATTGATGATCAGTCCCTTCCACGAGCGATCTATATATCTGTTAAGTGACGAAATTTACTTATAATGAGTTTTTAAGAAACATTTAACAATATTTTTTTTACCTTATTTTTTGTTAGGAATTTCCCCAATTTAGAATAAATTGCTTATATTCTTTTTTTGTAGGATTGAGTACAAAAATTGAAAAGAAGAAAAAGAATAAGAAAGAAACCAATCAACTACTGGAAAAGAAATTAGAAGAGTAGAAAATTTTGACTGGTCAATGAAACAGGGTAACATGGCAGGGAACTCTCACTCAAGCTAGACATACCTTGCTTGAGCTAGAAAAGTTGCAACTCATGGTAGTTCTCTGGTTGAATTTCACTCAAGCGAGACATACCTCGCTTGAGCAAGACCTACCTCGCTTGAGTGAGACATACCTCACTTGAGCGAGACATGTTGTAATGCTTGGTTCTCTCGTGCTCAATGTTGCTCAAGCGAGACATTACTTGCTTGAGCGAGACATGCTGCAACTCTTGGTGGCTCTCGGGCTAAATGTCGCTCAAGCGAGGCATTCCTTGCTTGAGCTAGAAACTCTACAACTTTTGGTGGCTCTCGGGTTTAACATCGCTTAAGCGAGGAGACTCTAGCTTGAGCGAGACTAGGTTAAAGTTTCTTTCTCACTTGAGAGAGGAATGGTAGCTTGAGCGAGAAATCATTAAAACAAAAAACATATAAATAGCAGAAGAATGTTTTGAGTGACGGCTGCATGGGAAAGAGACTGGAGAATAGGGTTTAAGAGATTGAAAAAGGAGAAGAAGAAGACTCAAGTTCTACCTCTAGGCTTCTAACTCTAGTTTGTATCTATTCCCACCATGAGTAGCTAAGTTTATCCTATATTGAGATTGAATGTAACTTATTAACTTCTTTTGTACTTCTCTTGACTTACATATTTATGAAATCTTGCTATTCCGTGTTAATTATTTAATTTTATGCTTAAAGCTAAGGTGACATAATCAACCATCTTTTGATTTCTGATTTGGGTTTATGTTGAAAAATTGAACTTGGATATGTTTAAATCAAATCATCTAATAATGTTGTATGCTAGGAATAGATGTGATATTATTAGTTGATACAATCTTGGGCTTAATGCAAAAAGCTTATTTTAATGATTCAAGGGATTGATTGTTACAATAGGATTTTTAGAAACTCTAAAGGAAGGGATTGCTTAGAGGGAATTTTAGGACTCAATAGCACTGGACTGGAAAATTAAATATGTGAGTAAGAAGACAGTAAGAAGGAGATAAGTGAAATTCATTATTAATACATCTATTTGATATTGTAGTTTCACCAAGTAGTTTTCTGTTTTGACAAAAACTTTCACAATTAATTTATCAAACATGTCCAAATTTCTTATTTAATTACAAGTTAAACTTGAATATATATATATATATATATATATATATATATATATATTATTGAATACTTCACAAGTCCCCGAGAATACCATACTTGTTTATACTACAACCACCCAGTGCGCTTGCTAGTAAAAGAAAAATTCTTAACAATATCTATTTTCAAATAGTTCGGATTGATGGTCAGTCTTTCGAGAAACGATCTATATATCCATTTTCAAATAGTTCGAATTGATGGTTAGTCTTTCCACAAACAACCTATATATCAATTTTTCAAATAGATCGGATTGACGATCAGTCTTTTCCATGGGAGATCTATATATCCATTTTCAAATAGTTCGGATTGACGGTCAGTCTTTTGACAGACAATTTATATATCAATTTTCAAATAGTTCGGATTGATGATCAGTTCCTTCCACGGGCGATCTATATATCCATTTTTAAATAGTTCGGATTGGTGGTCAGTCCTTCGACAAACGATCTATATATCCATTTTTAAATAGTTCGGATTGATGGTCAGTCTTTCGACTAACAATCTATATATCCATTGTCAAACAGTTCGGATTAATGGTTAGTCTTTCGACAAAAGGCCAACATATCTATTTTTCAAATAGTTTGGATTGACGATCAGTCTCTTTCATGGACGATCTATATGTTCATTTTCAAATAGTTCAGATTGATGGTCAGTCTTTCAACAGACAATCTATATATCCATCTTCAAATAGTTTGGATTGATGGTTAGTCTTTTGACAAGTGACCTATATAGCCATTTTTCAAATAGTTCAGATTGACGATCAATCCCTTCCACGAGCGATCTATATATCCTTTTCCAAATAGTTTGGATTGATGATCAGGCATTTGACAGACGACCTATATATCCATTTTTCAAATAGTTTGGATTGAAGATCAGTCCCTTCCATGGGCGATTTATATATCCATTTTCAAATAGTTTGAATTGATAGTCAGTCTTTCAATAGATCTACATATCCATTTTCAAAGAGTTCAGATTGATGATCAATCCCTTCCACAAGTGTTCTATTTGACGATTAGTCCCTTCCACAGGCATTCTATATATCCATTTTCAAATAGTTCGGATTGATTATTAGTCCCTTCCACGGGCGTTCTATATATCTATTTTCAAATAGTTCAGATTGACAATCAGTCCCTTCCACGAGCGATCTACGCATCATTTTCGACTGTCCATATTAAAGGTTAATCCCTACCAAGAGTGACCTACATCTTCTTGCTTTTGCACACCTCTTATTTCTGAACCCGAACAGAATGTTTGTTTTTATCTTTTCATGATAATGCAAAAATTTCAAATTTTTGCATTATTCAGTAAAACCTAAGTAAAAAAGGGCAGTTGTCAACACCCATTTTCGTTTGGGGTGTAGACCCCTAATTTTGCCCGGCCTCTCAATAAAAGCTAGGGAAACTTCACAAGAAGATAAAGTTTGCCCAGCTTCTTAATAAAAACCAAGGAGACCTCCTACAACAAACTCGGAGTTCAGACGGTCTCAATAAAGGCTAAAAAGACTTCCTACAACAAAGACAAGGCTCGCCTGCCATCTCTATAAAAGGCCAAGAAGACTTCCTATATGAAGATAATGCTTCAACGGACGTTCATCTGCATCAAACGACGTCCGAATACACAAAGGAAAGCTTCCCGGGGGTCCCAGAACACGAAAGCTGGCCAAAACAGGTCGAGACGGCCGTCCCAAGGTCGAGACGGCCGTCCCAAGGTCGAGACGGCCGTCCCAAGGTCGAGACGGCCGTCCCAAATGGGACTGCCAGTCCCGGATCCCCAGGTGGTCCCAGTCAGTGCAAAAGTGGCATTTGGGACGGCTATCCCAACCCAGACGGCCGTCCCACTCCAGACGCGCGTCCCAAGGGTGCAGGCAGCGAAAACTATAAATTGGAAGCTCATTTGGCACTATTCCACACACCAGACAACTCCAAGACTTGTCTTCTTCTCTCCCTACCTCGAATGAACTCTCTGATTGCCTTAAATAGGTAACAATCAGTTAAGGAACTAGATTCCAGCATTCGATTCTTCTATAAGACTTTAGTCGAGTCGAGTCTGTATTCGTGAGGAGAGTCATTGTAGAGCGAAGGATTGTCGTAAAGCATCCTCTTTGTAAAAGACTTCTAATATAAAGCTTGCTTCGGAGGTTCTTCTCAATTCTCTTCCCTTTTATTGCTTTATTTACTGCTTTCTATATGCAATGTAGATAAATCATGTAGATAGCCATATTTATTGTACGAATAAAATAGGGTAAAAGCGTAATTTCTTGTAATCTCTACTTAAATGAATTAATCCGTCATAGGGAACCCGAAAGGGGCGTTGTGGGGTGTTAATACCTTCCCCACACGTAACTAACTCCCTTACCCGACTCTGGTTATAATGGCCAAGTTTGGTTTTTATCAAAATCAATGCCTTTTTCTCCTTTTCCAATGATTATGGTCAAAACATTGGTGGCGACTCCAGAAGAACCCTTTTCGAAAACCTTGCTTCTATTAGAGGATAGTTCAGCGTTGAGCGCCTCGGAAGCAATGAACATATTTTTTACAAAAAACGCGAGTCTCAACCATCTTTTCGCGACTGCTCGCAGAACGTTCTAGATGTCCCAGGACGTCCGAATGGACGGCGGCGACAGATGGCGACTCCACTGGGGAAGCTAGAGAGTTGATCCCATTTAGTGACGGATAAATTCAAACTAAGTAAAGATTTGAAATTACGCCTTTACCCTTTTCCGTATGTTTTATTGTATGGCTTTAATAACTGGTGTATGATTATTTCTGCAAATTGTCTGAAATATAAATTGCACACAAAAACCCTTGCACACAACAGTCCCTCTATACCCGGGGGCAAGAGTGAATACCTATAGGGAGTGGGTGGCAGATACGACCGACTTGTTGGCACACGGGGCTACAACCGTTGTCGGAAACCACCAACTCAAGGTGATAACTCTCTTCTTTTGTTCTAAGGATGTCGCCACGGAGTTCCGTGCATGACCCGAGGACTGAGAGATTGAGAGGTCCCTATAATGGGGGCACCTTGGGGACCTTTGGCCTTGGTGAGAATAATTAGAACCGCCTAAACCAAGCACGTTTCTGTAGGAAAACCCTACCTCGTGATTAAATAAGCGTGGCTCTGCTCGTGGATGTATGAATTGTGTGTGCATACGTTTTCTGCATTTGTATTGATGCATTAGCATAGGGTAATCATACAACAAACAAAAAAAATGAAAAACCCTAAAAATCACAAAAAGTGATAAGATAAAAGACCTTTATCTCGGACAGTCTTCATTTAAGCTAGCATGGTTTCAGGTTCTTTGTAAGCTAAGTAGCCACGTTGACCGACAGAAGAGATAAAAGGTTATAAAGAAAATACAAAAACAAATTAAAAATACCTTTGCAACAAAATAAAAAAGATTCTTGGCAAAGTCGTATCATTCATACCACATCATTCAATAAGTGGTAAAACTAAGAGAGAAAATAAATGCACTAAGAAAAGTCTGCATAAACATCATTATAATAAATCTCTCATACATAAACATATTCATTTTAGGATTTATTAGATATCCTTAGACAATAGCGAAAGAGACCCAAGCGCGTTTATCTGGAAGAGATAAGTGTGCTAAGATATGTTGACAACCTTTAGAAAAAGGAAGTTAGCACATCAAGGTGGGTATGGTACTCTTAAAACATAGGCTTTTGAGAAGATACCTAAGTTATTGTCTAAGGCATATCTATTTCACACCAATCATTTAAAAAGCTATAATAAAAATTGTTAAAATCATTTAGAAAGTGGTCGGTCTTTCGCTCTGTCCTCACTCGTGCTCGGAAAATTAAGAAGATGGAACAGTTCGGAGGAACAAAACCGAAAGCTCACTCATCGAGCTTAATACGCTAAAAGAGCAAATGACGCAAATGTTGGAAATGATGCGTCGCGAGAATATCCATAAGGGAGGTCCTCGAGTGGACAAGCCTCGCACCAAGAAGAAGAGGAGGAACCCAATGATGAGCACAACCAATCCGATACAAGGGCGGTGTATATTCATGCTCCGGAAGTATCAAAACAACATCCGACCGCCCTGGAAGAAAGATTGAGAGCAAGTGGAAGGGCATAATTTTGATGTTAAAGAAGCGGCCGACATGTGCCTCGTCAAAGATATCCAATTCCCGAACAAGTTTAAAACTCCGGACTTCCCAAAATACATGGGAATGACATGCCCCAAAAGCCATCTTACAATGTACTGCCGTAAGATGGCTGCCTATGCTGACAATGAAAAACTCCTGATCCATTGCTTTCAGGAGAGCTTAGTTGAATCAACCCTAAACTGGTATATGCAACTGGACAGAGGGCAAGTCCAAACCTGGAGACATCTGGCGGATGCTTTTCTTCGTCGTTATAAATACAATATCGATCTGACCCCTGAAAGAACAGATCTACAGTTACTAAGCAAGAAAGACGATGAATCCTTCAAGGCATACGCCCAAAGATGGAGGGAATTGGCAGCACAAGTGGAACCTCCTCTATCCGACAAGGAAACTACGTCCATGTTCATCAATTCTCTGACTGGTCCCTATTATGACAAAATGATAGGGAATACATCAACACTCTTTGCGGACGTAGTCATTATAGGAGAAAGAGTAGAGCAAGGTTTGAAAAGTGGAAGAATTGCACAACAGACCTCTTCCAATTCCTCTACTCAAAATTTTAAAAAGAACTTTGGAAAGAAGAAGGAAGGAGTCGTAAATGCTATCAACTTCGCCACTCCTTCTTCCTCCTCGCAGCAGACCAGGCCGCGCAGACAAGAAAGGAAGTTCACTCCAATACCCACTTCCTATGGAAGCCTGCTACTAAAATTGTTGGATGCCAAACTCCTAGTGCGCGTCCCTCCCAAGAAAATGGAACCACCATATCCAGAATGGTATAAGCCAAACGAAAAATGCAATTATCATTCAGACGCTCTGGGACATTCTGTAGATAACTGTATGGCCTTAAAGCATAAGGTCCAAGATTTAATAGACGCAGGATGGATTACTTTCGACGCGTCAACTCCAAAAGTGGATGACCAGCCCTTATCAAAGCCCGAATGAAAGACGGGATAAGGAAGACCAGCTATCTAGGGCTCATCATTTTTATCATCTCTAAAAATGTAATAAAAAATATATAAAAATATATCGAAAAGATTCCGATGTATTTCTCGTGATCCCTGCCCATGATCACGAGATTTTTGGTTAATAAGGGCTTTGTAAATATTTTGTTTCTATCAATACAATGAGGCATTTTTCATAATATTCATATTCTCTTTCATTCTTTTCCCTCTTATATGTCTAATAAAGAAATCTAAAACAAAGCATAACCATACGAGTCATGTCTATAATTGAAAACTCCCTGGAAGATCCGAAAGTCGAAGACGAATGGATTGAGTCGGACGAGTGAGGAGGGGACCATCTCCCCGGACATGCGAGACTCGTTGGAAAAAGAATTTCAATCAATACAGCCCCATCGGGAGAAAACTGAGGCCATCAATTTGGGACAAGAAGATAATATAAAGGAAGTAAATATCGGTACCCAAATTGACGATGATGTCAAAGAAAAGTTAATACAATTATTAAGAGAATATATGGACGTGTTTGCATGGTCCTACCATGATATGCCCGAATCGATAAAAGTATAGTGGAGCATCGATTACCATTAAAAGAGGGATTTCGGCTCGTTAAACGAAGCTCGAAGAGTAAAGCCGAATGGTCCTTAAAAATTAAGGAAGAAGTAGAAAAACAAGCTTGGATGCCAATTTCCCGATTGTTTCAAAATACTCTAAATGGCCGGCAAACGTCGTGCCGGTTGTAAAGAAAAATGGAAAAATCGAGTATGCGTAGATTACAGGGATTTAAACCGTGCAAGTCCAAAAGATGATTTTCCCTTACCACATATTGATATGCTTCGGTAGATCACACCGCTACAAATACTCTCTATTCTTTTATGGATGGATATGAAGGGTATAACCAAATTAAATTGGTTGTTGAAGATAGAGAAAAAACTTCCTTCATTACACCGTGGGGTACATTCTGCTATAGAGTGATGCCTTTTGGACTCAAGAACGCAGGGGCTACTTATCAAAGGGCTATGGTAACATTATTTCATGATATGATCCACAAAGAAATCAAAGTATATGTGGACGATATGATCGCCAAGTCCAAAAACGAAATAGATCACCTCCAGTACTTAACGAAATTATTCAATCGACTTCGGAAATACCAGATTAAGCTTAATCCGGCTAAATGCACATTCGGAGTACGATCAGGAAAACTCCTGGGGTTTATTGTTAGTAAAAAGGGAATTGAGGTAGACCCCGATAAAACAAAGGCAATTGTAGAAATGCCCCCACCAAGGACAGAAAAAGAAATCGGAGGATTCTTGGGCCGAATAAACTACATCGCACCGGTTCATCGCGCAATTAACTGGACAAGTGCACGCCTATCTTCAAGTTATTGCGTAAAAACCAACCGAAAGTTTGGAACGACGAATGTCAACAAGCTTTTGAAAAAATCAAAATGTGCCTAACCAATCCCCAGTATTGGTACCACCTATGGAAGGAAAGCCCCTGATTCTTTACCTTTCAGTACTCGACTAGTCCATGGGATGTGTGCTCGGTCAACAAGATGATACGGTAAAAAAGAACAAGCCATATATTACCTTAGTAAAAAATTTCTAAACTATGAGACCCGTTATACACCACTCGAAAAAACATGTTGTGCATTGGTGTGGGCAACTCAGCGCCTTCGACAATATATGGTCAGACATACGACTTGGTTGATTTCCAAAATGGACCCAATCAAATACCTGTTTGAAAAACCCATCTTGACCGGAAGGATAGCCAGGTGGCAAGTACTCCTCTCAGAATTCGACATTGTTCATGTCACTCAGAAAGCTATCAAAGGCAGTCCTTTAGCAGACTACCTGGCACATGGGCCAACTGACGAATATCAATCCCTCCAAGATGATTTTCCAGATGAGCACATAATGCATATCCAACATGAAGAACGTGAAGATAATGAGTGGATCATGTTTTTCGATGGAGCTTCAAACTTATTGGGACATGGGATAGGAGCTATTTTAATATCTCCTGAAAAGAAGTATATCCCAGTAACAACTAGATTAAACTTTGATTGCACAAACAATATGGCAGAATATGAAGCCTGTGCTCTAGGTATTCAAGCAGCTCTGGATCATGGGGTAACTAGACTCAAAGTATTCGGTGACTCATCCCTTGTTATTTACCAACTCAAGGGTGAATGGGAAACTAGAAATTCCAAATTAATCCCTTATCTGGAGTACATTCGTAATATGACTTCAAAAATGGAAAACATCAGTTTCGAGTATATCCCTCGGGAAGATAACCAGATTGCAGATGCACTGGCAACATTATCATCCATGTTCGCATTAGAACAAGAACATGAGATGCCCATCATCCAAATCACAAGGCACAATAAACAAGCCTTCTGCATGATGACGGACAGTGAAAAAGATGAAGCCCCTTGGTATCATGACATAAGGCAATACTTGATAAAGGATGAATACCCCGAGGGAATCAGTGACAATGACAAGAGGATCATTCAGAAAAGGGCTATAGGGTTTTTGTTGATAGGAGAAACCCTTTATAAAAAGAATTTTGACTCCACTTTGTTAAGATGCGTCAATCTCGAAGAATCGCAGAAATTGATTAAAGAAATACATGAAGGAACCTTCGGGACTCATGCACCAGGGCATATCATGGCTAGGAAAATCCTCAGGGCAGGATATTTTTGGTCCACAATGGAAAAGGACTGCCATCAGTATACCAGAAAATGTCACAAGTGTCAGATACATGCAGACAATGTACATGTCCCGCCAGCACCTCTCAATGTTATGGCTATCCCTTGGCCGTTTGATATGTGGAGCATGGACGTTATTGGACCTATTAAGCCTAAAGCATCCAATGGTCATCGATTCATTTTGGTAGCCATCGACTACTTCACTAAGTGGGTAGAAGCTGCATCTTATGCACATGTGACTAAAAAGGTAGTGGTCACCTTTGTTAAAAAGAATATCATAAGTCGATATGGCATCCCACATCGTCTCATTACCGATAACGGGTCCAATCTGAATAATAAAATGATGAAAGAACTATGCTAGGATTTCAAAATTCAACACCATAATTCTTCTCCTTATCGACCCAAAATGAATGGCGCAGTAAAAGCGGCCAATAAGAACATCAAGAAGATTGTTCAAAAAATGGTTAAAACCTATAGGGACTGGCATGAAATGTTGCCATTTGCTATTCATGGCTATCGAACATCTGTACGAACTTCAATAGGTGCTACTCCATTTTCCCTGGTATATGGTATGGAGGTCGTGTTACCAATAGAGGTCGAAATACCTTCCTTGCGAATCATAATGGAAGCAAAACTAATAGAAGCCGAATGGGTTCAAAGTCGATACGACCAATTAAACCTTATCGATGAAAAACGGCTAAATGCTATATGTCATGGACAAGCCTATCAAAAGAAGATCAAAAAGGCTTATGATAAAAAGGTCCACCCTCATACTTATCAAGAGGGGGATCTAGTTATAAAGAAATTGCTTCCAACCCAGAAGGATAAAATTGGAAAATGGACAGCAAATTACGAAGGACCCTTCGTGGTCAAAAGAGCTTTCTCAGGAGGGGCACTTATCCTCACCAATATGGATGGAGAGGAACTTCGACACCCAATCAATTCAGACGCGGTGAAGAAGTATTATGCTTGAAGACATTGCTCATGACCCGTCAAGGATGAAAACCTGCAAAGGGCACCCCTGGGCAAAAGATAGGGTCAATATTCCTCGCTAGGATACGTCCTAGGCAAAAAGAAGAGGTAAAAAAAAAAAGTAAATAAAAAAGAAATTAAGAGCTAGTCGAAAATAGAAAAGGCGACTAAAGTAGCATTCTTCCAGAAGCAAGCAGTCTGCATAGTCTTCACTCTGAGCTCAGACATCTCAACTGAAGCAATTAGGAGAAACAGGCGGCAGATATCATAGACATGACTGTATAAGCCTAAACAGTACAGCCAACCCTGACCACCCATTCTTCTAAATACCTTTTGAAATCCTTCTGTAAAAGAAATAAAACTTTTGTTCATTTATCAATAAAATTCCTGTTCATTTCCTTTCTCTTGACCAAATATTATGGAAATGCCTCTTTATTGATAAATCATAAATATGCACAAAGACTTTTAATCAAAGATCAAGCATGCATCTAAAAAAGGGAAGCATAAAAATAAGGAAATAATAAATGCCTGCTAGTATTTTCTTAGGTAAAAATTAGGTTAGCTTGCTAGATCGCAAACCCCAAACAAGACGATCTAGGCAAAAGATAAGGCAAAAGCCCCCTAAGATATTCTAGGCAAAAATTAAGGCAGTCCGTTAGGTCGAAAACCCGTAAAGGGCGGCCTAGGCAAAAGATAGGGCTAAAACCAAGAGATGAGTAAAAGATGAGCCCATCATCATGGTCATAAAAAAGGAGCCCATCGGCACATTCGTAAGAAGCCAACGGGAGAAGGCCAGTCGCTTTCTAAATGCATAAAAAATAAACAAACATTAGATCGCATTTAGGGCATCCACACACAAAGTAGTTGCATAATACAACTTTGTCAAAATCAAGAAAAAATAATTTTCTTCAAACAAGAATAAATAAACATACATATAAGGAGTCTAGTCTCCATACGTGTGATTAAAAACAGGAGGCGCCAGAATCCAGTCTCCATATGAAAATCAAAATCGCGAAAAGCGAAATCAAAATCATTCCAGCAAAATAAAGAGCTTCAAGAAAAGTAGCTCCAACCTTCTACACCAATAAAAGAAGGTACATCAAAAATGGAAAAAGCCAACGGAAAGGCTTGATAATCCCCAAGCGGATCCTTGCCTACTCCAAAGGCAACACAAAAATTATTACATGACTCAGCATCACTGTCGCCGCCTCCCCGAAAACGGGGGCGCGGTCGGAGCGACGCGATGGTTATTTCGACTCTTCTTTGATTTTCGCGTTTTTTATTGGTGGTTACAACGTCCTTAGGTTGTCCGATAACCGGGCTAACCTAGAGACGAGGTTTTCAAAAGTATCCCTGAGTTGTCCGATAACCGGGCTAACCCAGGGATTTATTTAGTTTGGGTTCTATGGAGTCGCCACCGATATTTTTACCATAAACATCGGAAAAGGGGTTTAAAAAGGCGTTGGTTTTCGAAAACCAACTTGGTCATTAGAACCAGAGTTGGGTAAGGGAGTTAGTTACGTGTAAAGGAAGTGTTAGTTCCTTTACGACGCCCCTTTTGGGTTCCCTATGATAGGCCGGCTAATTTGAGTAAATAATTAAACTGGAAAATAGCGCTTTTACCCTTTTATTATGCGGTATTTAGAGATTATGACTACATGGCCCTAGTATCTATTGCATACATTTAAATGAAAGCGATAAAATTAGAAGGAGAGAGAATGTGCACCTCCAAAGCAAGCTTTTTATATATTTCTCTTTAAAGAGAGGGTGCGTTTTGGCAACCCTTCACTCTACAACTCTCAGAAACTCCGGAAATGCCTCAGAGGGATTCTAAAGAAGATTTAGAACGCTCAATTTATGCCTAGAGACACTCAGAAACTCCAGAAATGCTTCGGAGGGATTCTAGAGAGAGAATATCTAGAGAGAAGGAGGAGCTACTGTGCTTCTATGTGGAAATGAGGGGGGAGGAGCCTCTATTTATAGTTTTTCGCGCTGTCAGGGTCCAGATCGCCGTGCTCGTCTGACAGGGTCGAGACCGCCGTCTCGTTCGCGTTAGAGGGTCGAGACCGCCGTCTGGATAATCCAGACCGCCGTCTCGACTTGGCAAGAATCGAGACCGCCGTCTGGAAAACCCAGACCGCCGTCTCGTTTTTGCGAGTGTCGAGACCGCCGTCTCGATTTTCCAGACGGTGGTCTCGTCCTGGCGTTAAAACGAGACGGCGGTCTGGTATTCCCAGACGGCGGTCTGGTATTCCCAGACGACGGTCTGGTATTCCCAGACGGCGGTCTTGTCCCTTCAGGGCGAGAAACTTTATTTTCGGGCCAAAAAACCTTCCTATCTTGGTACGGGAGCCTAATAGTCTCTCCTAATGGCTTGTTAAGCTCCGGTCGTCTTCAAATAGGAAGCTTTCTGACTTTATTTGGAGGCCGGGCAAGATTTGGGGTCTACAGCTGCCCCCCTTTACCTGACTAGTCGACTGTTGGCTTTGTTGTGCCAGACAGGTAGACAGGAAGGTAAAGGAGTTGACCCTCTTGCCCGGCTACCCTTCGGATTGCCGTCTTGTGGCGGATGATCCTCTGGGGAGATGTTTGTGTTTGTGCACCTCCGGAATACTACTCCGATGTAGCCGATCCCTTTGGTTTACACGTGATAGAACCTCCGGATACTACTTCGACGTAGTCGATCCTTCGGTTGATGAGTATAAACCCCCCATTAGGCTGGTAGTTGCAGTCCGTTGTGTGGGACTGGATGGGTATGAACCCCCCATCAGGGTGGTACGGTCCGTTGTGTGGGACCGGATGGGTATGAACCCCCCATCAGGGTGGTAATGGCGGCTTACAGTTCAGGTGGCCCATGCGCCGGGCGGACGCTTTTTATGTGTTGGTTGATAGGTATAAACCCCCTATCAGGCTGGTACAGTCCCGTTGCGAAGGACTGGTGGTAGTGGCGGCTTACTGCTCGGGTGGCTCATGCGCCGGGCGGGCGCTTTTTATGTGCTGGTTGATAGGTATAAACCCCCTATCAGGCTGGTACAGTCCCGTTGCGAAGGACTGGTGGTAGTGGCGGCTTACTGCTCGGGTGGCTCATGCGCCGTTGTTAAGATGTGTTCTGTCTTTGTTTTTTGTCTTTTCTGGGAATTGTCGTCCGGTCTGTGTCGGGGATTCTGTTGGTGTTCGTCCAGCTTGTTGATTGCTGGGGATTCTTTGTTTTTTATCTTTTGTGGTGGTCATCCGACTTTGCTGGTTGTCGGGAATTTTTTTTTTTTTTTTTTATAAGTGCCTCTTAGGTAGGCAGGAATCCTCTGGGGATTTGTTAATCTTGGTGACGCCTCTTGAGTAGGCGGATATCTATTGAGTTTTTGGTAATGCCTCTGAGTAGGCAAATGTTCCGTTTAGAGGTGAAGACTTTTGGTTTTGCTTTTTTCTTTGCCTCTGAATAGGCTAATGTTGCTTTTTTTGCTTGCAAGGTTTTGCCTGTGCGTTCCACTAGGGATATCCATGTTAGGCAAGTAGCTTTCTGAGGATATGCGTTTGAAGTTTTGCCTTTGCAGTAGGCTCTCTGGGTAAGTTTTTTTTTTTTTTGGTGATCTGTTAGGGAGTTGGTTGACTCCTTGGGGATCTAATTTTGGTCGCCTTTTGGGGGATGGAGTTGTGACTCCTTGTTTGGTGTTGATGAGAGATGGTTTCTTCAAGCTCTTATTTCTCTGGGGAAATGGAGTTTTTTTGTTTTTTTGTTTCCTGTGCCTCTGAGTAGGTGGATGCTTCATTAGTGGTGAAGACTTTATACTTGTTTGCCTCCGAATAGGTTGATGTCCCTTTCTGGGGAAATTGGCTCTTACTCGCCAGATCTTGCCTACGCCTAGGCAAATGACTCTTCTAAGGATGTGAGTCTGGAATTTGCCTTTGTCGTAGGCTCACTGGGGATGATTTTTCTCTTTTTGGTGATCCACCGAGGAATTGATTGTCTTTCCAGGGATCTAATTTTGTTTTGCCCCCTGAGGGAGAAATGGAGTTTTTGACTCCTTGTTGAATGCTGTTGTCTTGAGCTGGCTTTGCCTATGCTCTAATTCCGCTGGGGATGATCAAGCCTTTTCGTTGGCTTTTTCTGGTGTACCTTCGTTTATTGGTGTAGAAGGTCAGAGCTATTTTCCTTGAAGCTCTTTATTCTGCTACAATGGTTTTGATTTCGCCTTTTTTCCGCGATTTATCTCTTTTTTATCGCGATTTTGAAATCTGGCTTTTGTGGGGATAATGCGTAAGCCTTTTTACTTTCTAGTCTCTTTTTATTACGCTGGCTTTTTCCTTTCTTTTTTTTTTTTGGGGGGGAAGGTCCACTAGGGATGACGTTTTATTTCTTTAGTGATCCACCAGGGAATTAGTTGACTTCTTGGGGATCTGATTTTTCTTTTCTAGGAATGGAGTCTCGGCTCCTTGATTGATGTTGATGCGAGCTATACTTGTGAAGCTCTTATTCCACTGGGGGATGGGAATTTCTGATTCCTTTTTTTGTTGAATTTTTTGGAGATCCACTTGAGGATTTTTATTCCGCCCTCTCTGTCATGGCCTTTTTGGACATCCGCTAGGGATGCAAGGGTGTTTTCTTTTTTCTTTTCTTCTTTCTTTTTGTTGAGCCCTTGATGGTATGGAGATTGGACTCTTTTGATTGTTGATGATGATGGGCTCTTGAAGCCTTTATTCTCCATTGGGGGAGTATGGAGGAGACTTTGGGTAAGTGTGCTTGATGACTCATGTGGTGGTAATGCTGAGTCGTGAGGAGTGTTTTTGTGTTGCCTCTGGAGTAGGCAAGGATCCTCTTGGGGATAACTAAGCCTTTCCGTCGGCTTTTCTTTTATGATGTCTGATGATTGTGCCCTCTTTTATTGGGTGATGATTAGAGCTTTGACTTCTGGAAGCTTCTGATGACAACTCGCTCTTCTTTCTTGAGGGAAAGAACTGTGTGAAGACTTATTACTTTCTTGTGCCTCCTTTTCTGAGCAGAAGGATGGTAGCTGAAGCTCTTGATTTTCAGAAGCTCTTATTTCGATGAGCCGCTTGATTGACGACTTGTTCCGTTTTCTTGAGGGCATTATTTGGAGACTCAGTCTCAGTGATCCTGTTTTCAATCACAAACATGGAGCTAGTCTCCTTATATGCATGAATGCTTTTCGTTTTTTTGTAATTTGTCTGAAGTGATTTTTATTTTATTTTTCATTTTTGATCTTGACAAAGTCGTTTTGTGCGACTACTTGTGTGTGGATGCCCTAAATGCAATCTATTCTTATTGATTGATGCATCTGGAAAAGTGACATGCATTCTCCTGCTGGACTTTTTATGATTATGATGAAGGGCCCCTCTCTTTTATTCATTTTTTGGTTTAGCCCTATCTTTTGCCTAGACCGCCCTTTTGGGGTTTTCGGTCTAGCGGGCTGCCTTAATTTTTGCCTAGGATATCTTAGCGGGCTTTTTCCTTTTTTATGAATGCCCTAACTTTTGCCTAGACCGCCCTTTGCGGGTTTTTCGATCTAGCAGGCTACCCTAACTTTTGCCTAAGAATCTCCTAGCAGGCATTATTCTTTTTATTCTCATTTTTTCTTTATCTTCTATTTTGAGAGATATGAGCCTATCATATGCATGCAATGTTGGCGATATGCATCCTATAATACTATTTCAATTAATTTTTCAAAAGGATTAACAAATGTGCTTTTACTTCTGATGAGCTTCTGACGTTATGTGCTTTCGTCAACAGGGATAGGCTGTACCAATTTTGTCGTCTCGATTTTTTCATGACCGAAGAATGATTGTGTTAATTGTGGAGCGACTTGCCATGTTAGTGCGCCCCTCCCTTTCCTTGGGGATGTCGATCCTTCTATTGATTACTATCTCCACATTTCCCTACTAATCACTAGAATGTCGTAGTGGTAAGGGTCAAGAGAAGAGAAAGAAGAGGATATTTAATTCAAAGGCTTGTGTTTTAGATTTGTTTTATTTTGACAAAAATGGTTTTTGTAAGCACGGCTAGCCAAGGTTGGTTAGAGTGTTTAGGCTAGTTTAGACAAATGTTTTGTTTATGGAGTGGTGTCTTATTCTATGGCGCTTGTTATGACTGGTTGACTTCCCTAATCTGCCCTTTGGGTTTTCAGCTTAGGATGTTGTGTTTTGGCCCTATCTTTTGTCTAGGTTCCTTCTTTTTGTATATTTTCGGGGAATCCTAGCGGACCTTATTTTGTAACCCTAACTTTTGCCTAGGCTACCCTTTATTTTTGTTCGGGTGTCCTACCGGGTTGACCCTAACTTTTGCGTAGCCCCCTTTGGTGGGTTTCCTACCGGGTATTTTGCCCTTTCTTTTTTGGCCTTTAGCTTTTATGGGCTTCTTTTGATTTTTTTTCTTTTCGCACAACATTGGCGAAACACGGCTTTACTTATGACGAGGTAAAACTTTATTTTGTGCTTCTAGTCAATCAGTAGTGATGGATTTGACTTTTATTTTGGTCAATGGTGCATTTTGATTACTTTGACGCATTTTTTAAAATGTTTGCTTAAACATGGTTATTAATGAGGTTTAGACATTAATAGCAAGAAGAGAAGCAGATAGTAAGAATGACATTCTTTGTAATTAATAGGGAAATGTGTGCCCTACAATGCTCGGGGGTCGGGCTAGCCCCGAGGAGTAATCTCTAATAGTAATTGGATTTACAATCCCTAAGAATTAGAAGGAGAACACCTAATGACTAAAGTCGCTTTTGACGCTTGAACCCCTCTATATGGGAAAATCTGATTTGAGGTGCAGGAGGGAGACTTCCCTTTTCTCTATGTAGCTTGATCCTTTGCAGGGTAAAGCTTCGAAGGATTTGTCTTTAAAATCTGGTGGCTCCCTTATTCCTTGAGAGTTTCTAATGAGCCCTTGGTTTGGGCAATATCATCATGTGGGTCACCTTCATATTGTTGGGGAAGTCTTTTCATATTGACAAAAGATATTTCAAAGATTCTCTTTCGCCGCGTTCATTCAAGGTAGGGCAGACAATTTGTTGATCTGAATGTCGTCTTTAGCTCAAATTGTGACTAGCTTGTCGCCTACCCTGAGTTTATCTCTTTGGCGGAGCATAGAAAGATTTGCCTCAGCGTCGTGAATCCAAAGTCTCGTCAATTTCCTCTTTGGATTATGTTTCCTTCGGTCTTTTTATTTTTCCTTTATTTGTAGGAGCATCATCTGGTAGCTCCTCGGGGGAGTAGAGTCTTCTACTTCTAATTCTGTCCCGAAATGTCGGCTATGCTGGAGATATCCTTATTAATGGGCGATGTTTCTCCATGGTACAACTTTATTTGACGTATGAGGCGTGCACAAATGCAATGGCGTCCTTGCCCCCTCTCCTTTATTAACTTGGATGACCAACAGTTGAGGCTTATTATCCTTCTTAGGCGGATCAACCGTTGGAGATAACTTGACGACGAAAGGTTCACTCTCCATCTTATTCCGATTTGTGGAAAGCACATTGCCTAATCCTTTCTTTTTATTATCTTATTATTATTAAAGTGTGAATGAATGCAATTTATGAATGCAATTCATGAATGTAATAGATGGTTGAGATGATGAAAACAAACAATTTATTTATTTCATCTAGACAGTGTACATTCCTCAATGTAATGTTTTGAAGTACTTTTTTTTTTTTGAATAAAAAGCGGAGAAGCTCAAATGAACCCATAAGCGGGTAAAATTTGTATGTATTTCCTTTTTTGACTTCCCGTGTATGGCATGCGAATGCCTTATCTTCTTCACATGGTATTGAGGAATGTCCACTTTCTCGACTGTCTATTATTAAATGCATGAGGATGAAGCTTGATGGATACGTGTATGCAAGTGTTTGTTTTTTCCTAAACATTATCATGTTTTATTTTCTAACATGACGTATGATAGTGTTTGGGATTTTTGTGTTTTTTCTTGTATGCGGATGAGGGCATGAAGAATACCAGCCGCTTTCTAGAATGCAAAAAGGTTTTTATTGTTTAAGACAAATGATTTATGAGATGGATATTCCTTAAGACAATGGCTTAGGTATCCTCCTTAAAGCTTATGCTTTGCGGGGTACCATACCCACCTCGGTGTAATGGTTCCTTTCCCATCACAGACTTGACAAATATAATGGGAATCACCATCACACCTTAGTACACTTGTTCCTTCCTTGTCGTGAAGGTCACAAATGTGCTCGGGGCCTCTTTCGCCATTGTCTTAGGGATATCTGGTGGTCCCTAGAATGAATGTATCTATGCATGCACCAGTACAAAAGGGCAGCAGATGTTCAAAGTGGCATAACTTTTGACTAGGATGTCCGATTTGGACGCACAGCATACCAAAACGAAGAGAAAGAGGTGAGGAATCAAGCTGCAAATAGCCAAAGGCGATTTGGCCCATTATTTTTTCCAAAAAATGCTTCTAAGACCCATTTTTGAGGGGTTTATTAAAATGATGTGTATGCATACTTTCCTTATGCATTCATTTTCTCTCTTGGTTTTTCCACTTATGATGCAATATGAATGATACGACTTTGTCAAAATTATTTTGTTTATGTTTTGATTTTATTATTATTATTTTATTTATTTTGGATTTATTTTATAGCCTTTTATCTCTTCTGTCGGACTGCGTGGCTACTTAGCTTACAAAGAACCTGAAACCAGGCTAGCTAAAAGGCAGACTGTCCGAGATAAAATATGGCTTTATGCGAAAAATATTTAGCGTCCCTTATCTCTTCTGTCGGAACTGCGTGGCTACTTAGCATACAAAGAACCTGAAACCAGGCTAGCTAAAAGGCAGACTGTCCGAGATAAGGGTGTTTATTTGCGAAAGTATTTTTTTGTGATTTTTTGTGATTTTTTGTGATTTTTTTTATTTTTTTTAGTTTTTTCTGTTGTTTGATTATGCCATGCAATCAAATGCAACAAACAAATGCACATACAATTCACTCATCCGCGAACAGGCGAGAAGTCGTTTTTATCACGAGGTAGGGTTTTCCTGCAGAAAAGTGCATTGGACAGGGTGGGTTCTAACTGTTCTCACCAGGCTAAGGCCCCCAAGGTGCCCCCATTATAGGGTCCCCACTCTCCAGCCGTCCAACCATGCTCAGCACTAAGGCCAGAGTCGGTCTTGTTTCCAAAAGAGGAAGGTTATCACCTTGAGTGGTGGTTTCCGATCACACCGGTGGGCACAAGGCCCTAACTACAGCGAACCGTACCTGTCACCCACTCCCTATGGTTATCTCACTTGCCCCCAGGTATAGAGGGAACTGTAGTGTGCAAGGGTTTGTGTGCAGTTTATATTTCAACCCATTGCGTAAGTATAAACAAGCAACAGTTATTTGAAAGCCAAACAATAAAGCATGTTATAATACAAGGAAGGGTAAAAGCGCTATTTTCTTGGTTTAATTATTTTTAAGCCAGCCCATCACTAAATGGGATCAACTCTCTAGGCATCCCCAGTGGAGTCGCCATCTGTCGCCGCCTCCCCGAAAACGGGGGCGCGGTCGGAGCGACGCGATGGTTATTTCGACTCTTCTTTGATTTTCGCGTTTTTTATTGGTGGTTACAACGTCCTTAGGTTGTCCGATAACCGGGCTAACCTAGAGACGAGGTTTTCAAAAGTATCCCTGAGTTGTCCGATAACCGGGCTAACCCAGGGATTTATTTAGTTTGGGTTCTATGGAGTCGCCACCGATATTTTTACCATAAACATCGGAAAAGGGGTTTAAAAAGGCGTTGGTTTTCGAAAACCAACTTGGTCATTAGAACCAGAGTTGGGTAAGGGAGTTAGTTACGTGTAAAGGAAGTGTTAGTTCCTTTACGACGCCCCTTTCGGGTTCCCTATGATAGGCCGGCTAATTTGAGTAAATAATTAAACTGGAAAATAGCGCTTTTACCCTTTTATTATGCGGTATTTAGAGATTATGACTACATGGCCCTAGTATCTATTGCATACATTTAAATGAAAGCGATAAAATTAGAAGGAGAGAGAATGTGCACCTCCAAAGCAAGCTTTTTATATATTTCTCTTTAAAGAGAGGGTGCGTTTTGGCAACCCTTCACTCTACAACTCTCAGAAACTCCGGAAATGCCTCGGAGGGATTCTAAAGAAGATTTAGAACGCTCAATTTATGCCTAGAGACACTCAGAAACTCCGAAAATGCTTCGGAGGGATTCTAGAGAGAGAATATCTAGAGAGAAGGAGGAGCTACTGTGCTTCTGTGTGGAAATGAGGGGGGAGGAGCCCCTATTTATAGTTTTTCGCGCTGTCAGGGTCCAGATCGCCGTGCTCGTCTGATAGGGTCGAGACCGCCGTCTCGTTTTTGCGAGTGTCGAGACCGCCGTCTTGATTTTCCAGACGGCGGTCTCGTCCTGGCGTTAAAATGAGACGGCGGTCTGGTATTTCCAGACGGCGGTCTCGTCCCTTCAGGGCGAGAAACTTTATTTTCGGGCCAAAAAACCTTCCTATCTTGGTACGGGAGCCTAATAGTCTCTCCTAATGGCTTGTTAAGCTCCAGTCGTCTTCAAATAGGAAGCTTTCTGACTTTATTTGGAGGCCGGGCAAGATTTGGGGTCTACAATCACCACATGAGTCATCAAACATAAATCATTTGAAGCCTCAATCAACATCCTTCCACCAATAAAAGAAGGAAACCATCAACATGAAAAAGCCAATGGAAAGGCTCGATCATCCCCAAGAGGATCCTTGCCTACTCCAAAGGCAAAACAAAGATTACCACACGACTCAGCGACATCACCGCACGAGTCAACAAGCAAAATCATCCTGAATCTCCACTTCATTCACCAAAGGAGAATAAGGACTACTCAAGAGTCCATCAAAAAAATACGGAGTCAGAATCCTCCACATCACCAGGGGACAACAGAAAGAAAAAGAAAAAAACTTTCATTCCCCAACAGAGGCCACAACAAAAAAGGTCAAATAAAAATCTCTAAGAAGAGTATATCTAGAAAATCTACAAAAGAGGAAAATAAAAATTCCATCTTCCAGCTCAAATAAGAGCTTCACAAAGCCAGGAGCCAGGACTCCATCATCAAATCTAGGTCCCCGGAAACCAACGAGACTCCTCGGTGAATCCCAAAAACAAAAAGACAAAAAGAGGAAAACAAAATTTTTTCCATCTTCCAGCTCAAATAAGAGCTTCGCAAAGCCAAGAGCCTAAGACTCCATCATACCCCCGGGACGACAAAATTCCCCAGTGGCTGCTAAAAAAAGGAAAAAAGAGAAAAAAGAAAACCTCTTCATCCCTAGCAGATAATAAAAGCCTGCGTGCACAAAAGAAAAAGGGCACACACAATCAAGAATCCAAAATTGCGAAAAGCACAATCGCAAGGAAAAAGCAGAAACCCATTCCGCAATGGAATAAGAGCATAGGCAAAGCCAGCTCAAAACAACAAATATCCAACAAGGAGTCGAAAACTCCATTCAGCGCTAGGGGGCAAATCAATCCCCCAGTGGATCAGCAAAAAGAAAATTTTTCCCCAGTAAGCCTACCAGCAAAGGCAAACTACAAAATTCATATCCTCAGGGAGTTAACCTTCTGGAACACCCAATATGAATATCCCCAGCGAAGTGCAAAACCTTCACTCCCAAGAATGCCTATGCTTACTCAGAAACAAGCAAAGAGCCGATATCCCCAAGAAACGGGAAATCAACCTATGCAAGAGGCAATACAAGCACAAAGCTTTCAAAAAAAAAAAAAGCATTCGCCTACTCAGAGGTATTATCAAGAACAAATATCCTCAAGTGGAGCATCCGCCTAATCAAAAGGCAAAATCGACAAAAATCAACAAAATCCCCAATGGATTCCCGCCTAAAAAGAGGCAACCAAATCAAGAATCCCCGGGCAAGACCGGATGGCTAAACAGAAAAGCCAAAAATCAAGAATCCCCGGCCAAGACCGGATGGCTAAACAGAAAAGCCAAAAATCAAGAATCCCCAGCCAAGACCGGATGGCTAAAAAGCCAAGAACAAAAATCCCCGGCCAAGCCGGATGGCTAAACAAAAAAGCCAAAAATCAAGAATCTCCGACCAAGACCGGATGGCTAAACAGAAAAGCCAAAAACAAAGAATCCCCGGTAAAACCGGATGGCTAAACAGAAAAGCCAAAAACAAAGAATCCCCGGTAAAACCGGATGACTAACAGAAAAGTCAAATCAAATATTCCCCATGGAATGGGCGCATGAACAGAAACAATAAGTCGCCAACATATCTCCAAAAACAGATAATCACAGGATTAACTACCAAAAAGTGCATCCTGAGAACCTTGCAGAACGGGGTTCGGACCGGGTGGGGGTAGGTACCCATCAGAGCCTTGCAGAACGGGGTTCGGACCGGGTGGGGGTAGGTACCCATCGGAATCTTGCGTAACGGGATTCGGACCGGGTGGGGTAGGTACCCATCGAGCCTTGCAAAACGGGGTTCGGACCGGTGGGGGTAGGTACCCATCGAGCCTTGCGGAACGGGGTTCGGACCGGGTGGGGGTAGGTACCCATTAGAATCTTGCGAACGGGATTCGGACCGGGTGGGGGTAGGTACCCATCGAGCCTTGCGGAACGGGGTTCGGACCAGGTGGGGGTAGGTACCCATCGAGCCTTGCGGAACGGGGTTCGGACCGGGTGGGGGTAGGTACCCATCGTAGCCTTGCGGAACGGGGTTCGGACCGGGTGGGGGTAGGTACCCATCAAAATCTTGCGGGAATGGGATTCGGACCGGGTGGGGGTAGGTACCCATCGAGCCTTGCGAACGGGGTTCGGACCGGGTGGGGGTAGGTACCCATCGAGCCTTGCGGAACGGGGTTCGGACCGGGTGGGGGTAGGTACCCATCGGAATCTTGCGGAACGGGATTCGGACCGGGTGGGGGTAGGTACCCATCGAGCCTTGCGGAACGGGGTTCGGACCGGGTGGGGGTAGGTACCCATCGAGCCTTGCGGAACGGGATTCGGACCGGGTGGGGGTAGGTACCCATCGAATCTTGCGAACGGGATTCGGACCGGGTGGGGGTAGGTACCCATCGAGCCTTGCGAGAATGGGGTTCGGACCGGGTGGGGGTAGGTACCCATCGGAATCTTGCGAACGGGATTCGGACCGGGTGGGGGTAAGTACCCATCGGAACCTTGCGAACGGGGTTCGAGCCGGATGAGGGTAAGTACTCATCGGAATCTAGCAAAAACGCAGATTCGCACCGGGTGGGGGTAAGTACCCACCAAAACCTTAAAAACAAGGTTTGTACCGGATGAGGGTAAGTACTCATCAAAACTTTGCAGAATGCATTAGGTGGAGTAAAAATACTCACCTAAGCATTCCAAAAATGGGTTGCAAAGACTTTACTTCTATTAGAGGATAGTTCAGTGTTGAGCACCTCGGAAGTAAGTACCCACAAGAGTTTAGCAAAATGCGAACTCATACCGGGTGAGGGTAGGTACTCACCAAAAACCTTGTAGAACAAGGTTCATACCTAGTGGGGGTAGGTACCCACAAGAGTCCAACAAAATGCGGACTCATACGGGTGAGGGTAAGTACTCACCGGAGCCTTACAAAATAAGACTCAAACCAGATAGGGGTTGGTACCTATCAAAGTATTTATCATCCGGAGGATCAGCAAGGAGCAAGCATCCGAAGGATGACCGAGCAAAGGGTTAACTCCTTCCCTACCAACTAATTTTGTTGACATATCAAGCCAACAAATTAGCTAGGCAGGTGAAGGGGGGGCAGCTGTAGACCCCTAATTTTGCTCGGCCTCTCAATAAAAGCTAGGGAAACTTCACAAGAAGATAAAGTTTGCCCAGCTTCTTAATAAAAACCAAGGAGACCTCCTACAACAAACTCGGAGTTCAGACGGTCTCAATAAAGGCTAAAAAGACTTCCTACAACAAAGACAAGGCTCGCCTGCCATCTCTATAAAAGGCCAAGAAGACTTCCTATATGAAGATAAAGCTTCAACGGACGTTTATCTGCATCAAACGACGTCCGAATACACAAAGGAAAGCTTCCCGAGGGTCCCAGAACATGAAAGCTGGCCAAAACAGGTCGAGACGGCCGTCCCAAGGTCGAGACGGCCGTCCCAACCTTTCTCGGCCAAGTGGGACGGCCGTCCCAAATGGGACTGCCGGTCCGGATCCCCGAGTGGTCCTGGTCGAGTGCAAAAGTGGCATTTGGGACGGCCATCCCAACCCGGACGGCCGTCCCACTCCGGACGCGCGTCCCAAGGGTGCGGCGAGTGAAAACTATAAATTGGAAGCTCATTTGGCACTATTCCACACACCGGACAACTCCAAGACTTGTCTTCTTCTCTCCCTACCTCGAATGAACTCTCCGATTGCCTTAAATAGGTAACAATCGGTTAAGGAACTAGATTCCAAGCATTCAATTCTTCTATAAAACTTTAGTCGAGTCGAGTCCGTATTCGTGAGGAGAGTCATTGTAGAGCGAAGGATTGTCGTAAAGCATCCTCTTTGTAAAAGACTTCTAATATAAAGCTTGCTTCGGAGGTTCTTCTCAATTCTCTTCCCTTTTATTGCTTTATTTATCGCTTTCGTATGCAATGTAGATAAATCATGTAGATAGCCATATTTATTGTACGAATAAAATAGGGTAAAAGCGTAATTTCTTGTAATCTCTACTTAAGTGAATTAATCCGTCATAGGGAACCCGAAAGGGGCGTTGTGGGGTGCTAATACCTTCCCCACACGTAACTAACTCCCTTACCCGACTCTGGTTATAATGGCCAAGTTTGGTTTTTATCAAAATCAATGCCTTTTTCTCCTTTTCCAATGTTTATGGTCAAAACATTGGTGGCGACTCTAGAAGAACCCTTTTCGAAAACCTTGCTTCTATTAGAGGATAGTTCAGCGTTGAGCGCCTCGGAAGCAATGAACATATTTTTTACAAAAAACGCGAGTCTCAACCATCTTTTCGCGACCGCTCGCAGAACGTTCGAGATGTCCCAGGACGTCGGAACGGACGGCGGCGACATGGGGAATAATAAATTTTGTCTCACAAAAATAATAATAATAATAAGACAATAAAAATGATAATGATAAAAATCAATAAATAATAAAAAAATTAAAAAATAAATAATAATTATAATAAAAAAAATTTAAAAAAAAACTAAAAACAAAAAAGTGCTCAAAAAGAAAAGAAGAAATCAATCCCTCTTATTAGTTTTGAAAAGAAGAAAAAATAATTCGTGAATGAGATCGTAATGCAATCTAACTTAACTTCATTACTTGTTATGTTACTAACGAGTTACTTGTATTGATATAAGCGACTTATATACTTTCTTCCTACAACTATTGATAATTTATTTACTCTTCTTCAATTCAGACTGATTGACATACGCTTGTAATCAAGCCAAGAAATTTGTGTAATAAGACTCACTCATTGCCCTCGGTCACTTAGAGGTTGGCCTCCTCTTTCAACAAAAATTCCTTCTAAAGGTCCATCTCCAGAAGACATGGTTTAAGCATTTTTAATTAAAATCCATCGTGGTCTCAAATATGAATGGATTTGTTAATGTTAAACTCTTCAAAGGTTGATTTGCATGAGAAACATATGTCACATAGTGATGACAACTCATTTGTTAGTATTTTTCCTAGTTAATAGAATAGAATTAGATTCTTTTGTTAGAAATGTTGGTTGAGATCAGGAGGGGGGTGAATTGATCTTGATTTTCGCAAATTACAGAATACAAATTATCTATTTCAAAGATTTTGAATTATGATCACTTCTTGAATCAAGAAAAATAAGCAATTCAATGTAAGACACAAGAGAGTAAAGGTTTAGAGAAAGACAACCAAGATTTATACTGGTTTACCTAAACCACAAGGCTACATCCAGTTCTCAGCCAAATTTCAGCTGAGTTCCACTAGATTGAATGTATTACAGATTACAATTCCAAATCTCACAACACCAAATCTACCACAAGAACCAAATTCTAGTTCTTGCACCTAAACCTTCACCAAGAACCAAGTTCCAATTCTTGTTTAAACCTGTAACCAAATTCCAGTCACAAAACACGTGCCCAACAATTCCAGACACCAACAATTCAGTAAAGAGTTAAAGAAATCAAAAAGGGAGAAATCAGAACAATCAAACCCGATTTATGTAGCTCCTGCAACATGAGTTTCTTCACAAAAAGAAAGCAAAAATGCCTCAAGAAAGAACTTTGTAAAACTCTACAAAACTTGCGCAATTCTTTCTTGAAAATCTCTCTTATGATTACTTGATTGATTGCTAAAATATGATTTTTAAAAAGACTGAAGCAATCATGTTTATATAGAGTTGTTTTTCAACTGCTGGTTTAATTAATCTGTTAAAACTTTCTTTTAATCGATTATTAAATCTTGATTAATCAATTAATTCTTCTTTTAAATGGTTAAAATGTGCTTAATCATTTTCCATATTTATTTTAATTGATACGATGACGTTTTAATCGATTAAAACAGTTAAAAAATTCTCTAAATTGTTTTAATTGATTAATTCGTGTTTTAATCGATTATAATTCTGCCAATCTTTTTCTCAAAACTTCATAACTGATTTTAACTGATAACAATAAGTTTTAATCGATTAAAACACTTGATAAAAATTCCTTTAAGTTGTTTTAATCGATTAATTCGATGTTACATAGATTAAAATTCTGGCTGAACACTTTTCAAAACATCTCAAGTTATTTTAATCGATTATTGCGAAGTGACATCGATTAAAATACTGACAAAATACTTTTTAAAACATTTCAAGTGATTTTAATCGATTAATTCGAAATTACATCGATTAAAATACTGACAGAACACTTTTCAAAATATTTGAAGTGATTTTAATCGATTATTTCGAAGTTACATCGATTAAAATACTGACAGAACACTTTTTAAAAAAGTTCAAGTGATTTTAATCGATTAATTCGAAGTTACATTGATTAAAATACTGACAGAACACTTTTCAAAATATTTGAAGTGAATTTAATCAATTAATTTGAAGTTATATCAGTTAAAATACTGCAGAAGGTTTTCAAATACTCTTTTAGTGAAAATAATCGATCAATTCGAGTATGTATCGATTAAAATAGTTCCAGTGAATGTTTTAAATGGTTTTAATCGATTATTTTGAAAACATATCAGTTAAAATTCTGTTATGAAGGCTCCTAGCCCATTTTAATCGATTATGTTAGAATCGCGCAACGGAATGTTTACGTATCTGAACAAAAACCAAGAGGGGGGGTGAATTGGTTTCTTAACAAAAATTAGGGTTTTAAAATTTTCTCCAAATTTTACTGATTAAAATGTTGTGTAAACGTAAATATAGCAAGGATAGAGTCTTACACAAAAGATTTATACTGGTTCGGATCAAAAGACCTTACGTCCAGTTGTTAATCACTCAAACAGAGGATTAACGCTGTCACTATAATCACAGTTTTACAAACAGATAACAATTGAAAAGATAAGGTAACGAAAACACCTCTGTTGAGTCACACAAGAGATGAAGAACAGCTTTCCCTAGAGATGGCACAACACACAATCCACCAAGAAAACCCACTTAGTGATTCTTATCGCTTCTAGCCCATACTAGCTTCCAAAAGCCCCTTTTTCCTCCAACAAACAGTTCTCTGGCAGTCACAACTCTCAACTTTTTTTTGAAAAAGGTTGTTCACTTTGCAGAGAGCCTTAGAGAACCTTAAGTAGACAGATTAGGGTTTGGGAATTGGGGATTTTCGAAACCTGGTGAATTGGGACTAGGGTTTTCAAAACTTGGTCCAATTTTGAAATTTAAAATGCATATCTGACTGAAATAATCGATTATCTTGAGTGTTAATCGAATATTATAGAGCCAAAATCAACAGGAACCCATAACCACGCATTTTAATCGATTAATTGACCTGTTAATCGATTAACAACCCTATTAATCGATTAACAAGAGCTTTAATCGATTATTCGAGAGAGCTGATACAGAAAATGGTGTTTCTCTCTGTAATAATCGATTATCCTGCCTTTTAATCGATTAATCTAGTGTGTTTTTGATAAAAATGAGTTTTTGAAGCTTCTAAAGAGTAGACTATGTGCTGGCTATCTTAGACTCTAATATTACAGACTCAAAATCATCAAAACAGAGTTATTACATCATATTACAAGTCTTTAAATCTTTACGTCCTTTGTTCTTGAATCATCATCAAAATCTACAGGCTTCATATCCATGTATGTTCAACATTCATATCCTTGTATGTTTCAACAATCTCCCCCTTTTTTATGATGATCAAAATTTTCTTTTAAAACTCTGTAATAACCTGTTTTATCTGTCACACTAACAAAACCATTAAACATACCAGATAATTTTTAAAGTTTATAAACATAATAAGAGGCTTTAAATAAATTTATCCCCCTATTTTGATTATGATCAAAAAATTTAAAGCTCCCCCACAATAGATGCATAATTTAAAAAAAAAAAAAAAACTCCCCCTCAAACAAAGCAAAGAAAATACCAATTTTATTTCATAAAATAAAGTCATTACAAACAAAGATATATGTGGAAGAGATCAAAACTCTTCACTAGCATCGCTATTAAACTGAGCGTCAAACCTATCCTCTAGATTACAGACCCTATCATCTACGTCAGAGATACGGCGAATGATTACCTCATGTCGTACTTGAGAAAGAGTGAAAAATTCCTGCATTTTCTTATTCATATCAAACAACATCTCTTCCAGATATTGTCGGGATGCAGGATGGGCAGAAGAAGATGTTCTAGCATGATGAATATGTTCAGAGGGAAACTCAGCAGCAGGAGGCATCTCTTCGTCAGAATCTTCAGCATTGTCATCCATGTTTGGAATGTCGTCTTTGTGAACATAAATGTTGTTAACTCGCACCATTTGAAGTTGAGTCAGTGTATTATCAAGCATTCAGTTTAAGTTTGTGATTCTTAACTTTTGTTCCCCTTCAACATTCACTCATTTATACTCTAAAATGCAAGAGATAAGAAGAGCATAGGGAATTTTAAAAGTAGGATGATGTTTCACCTTTAGCATGGTCATTGTGACAAGGCTACCCCGATGGATTGGTTCATTATTCATGATTGCATGAATAATATGAAGATCTATGGATGAGCATTAGGCATGGTTGGTTGCCCGAGGACATAAGATTAAGACAAGTAGATGCAGAAGCAGACGTTCCTCCTTCTTTAATGGGCCAGCTAGAAGAAGACACCCAATCTCTCCCAATCTCCATGGAGGGGTTTCGGAGAAAAGAACGGTAGGTCATAATTCTATCAAAATCATCTAGCTCCGCAAAAATGTTAATAGCATCATCTCTAACAGGAAAATGTGCAACGTTTTCCCATATGTCGTCATCAAGAATGATAGTTACACCCTTGACACGAGAAGTGGCAACTTGATCCCTAATTTTGAAATGAGAATAAAATACCCTAACTAAATCAGGGTAGTATGTACCTTGCATTTGGATAAAAGGGAGGACACCTTGAATTTCAAGAAGATTCGGAAAATTGAATCCTCTATTTATGAATTGATCACCAATAATGAATTTTGGAGTAATTATACCTCTTTCCTTCCAAAAGGTGAGAAATTCCTGTCGGTCCTCATCATCGGAGATCCATCCTTTGACAGAATTAAGACGGGGATGAGAGGCAGGAGCAGATCTTCTTCTAGTGCGAATTTTAGCACGAGAAGATGAGGTCATTTTAGGATTAGAAGAAAAACAAGAGAGTTTTGGAAGACAAGTGAGGATAGGAGAAGGCAAGAAGGCAAGAAGGCTTGAATGATGCTAGAATGATTGGATTCAAGAGTTTGAGGTGTGGGGAAGTGAAATAAAGGCTTCCTATATATAAACTAAGTGTGCAACGGTCATAAATGGTCACTTGGGAGTGAAGAGGAGCCAAAATAGCCGTTGAAAACGGCTAGTTCACAAAAACTGCCTAGTTTAATCGATTAAAACTTGAAATAATCGATTAAACCAGTAACAGACCCATTTAATCGATTAAAACAACCTGTTAATCGATTAAATCAGTAGTTAATCGATTAAAACTTGAAATAATCGATTATTCTAGAGAGTAACTTCAAATTTTGGACATTTAGATGCAGATACTCAATTATTACTTCAAATAATCGATTATTCCAGAGAGATCATCAAATTTTTGAGGTTTAGACACATGATAATTATTAATACCCTACATAATCGATTATAACACTACAAACATGCAAAAACTGATTAATTAAGCAGAGTTTAAGCTATTTCTAATATTCTTAAGTCTCTTCTAAGATCATAGAATCTATCCTTGGGAAGAGGTTTAGTAAAAATATCCGCTAATTGATGCTTTGTATCGACATATTCAATTTTACAGTTTCCTTTGCTAATATGATCTCTTAAGAAGTGATGTCTAATCTCTATATGCTTAGTTCTAGAGTGTATTACTAGATTTTTAGTAAGGTTTATCGCACTTGTTGAACATTCAAGGGCTTGATGTTGCAAATAATGATCATGAAGAATGTTGATTTTGATGATGATCCAAGAGCTTAAAGACTTAGAGTATTGAAGATTGAAGATTGATGATTTCTGTATTGTAATAACTCTGTTTTAGTTTGATTGAGTCTGTAATTATAGAATCTAAGATAGCCGGTAGATAGTCTGTAACTTAGAAGCTTCAAAAAGCCCAAATATATCATCCAGGCTCGGCTTTAATCGATTATATAGGGAAATAATCGATTAAAATAGTGAGAAAACCATTTTCAGTATATACTCACTGTTTTAATCGATTAAAACATCAAAATAATCGATTATTAGGTCAAATAATCGATTAAAACTTCAAATAATCGATTAAAACGGAGAGGTTTTGGGTTCTGTTTTTTGGCTCTGTTTTAATCGATTATAACTCCATTTAATTGATTATTTCGAGTCTATTTTTCATTTTAAATTTCAAATTAACCCTATTTTCGAAAACCCAATTACCAAGAACCCTAGTTTCGAAATCCCCTAATCCTAAACCCTAATTTCCCTACTTAAACTCTCCTTTGGCACTCGAGAAAACAAGAACAACCTTTTCCATACAAAAGTTAAGTGCTGTGAGTGCCAGAGAACTGTTTGTTGCAAGGAAAGGGGGCTTTCTGAACCTGGTGTGGGCTAGAAGCGATAAGAATCACTAAGTGGAGTTCTTAGTGGATTGTGTGTTGTGCCGTCTCTGGGGAAAGTTGTTCTTCATCTCTTGTGGGTTTCAAGAGAGGTGTTATCTTTATCTTTATCTTTTCATTTGTAATCTGTTTGTAACAATTTGTTCTTAGTGACAGCGTTAATCCTCTTTTGAGTGATTAGCAACTGGACGTAGGGTCTTTTGATCCGAACCAGTATAAACCTACTGTGTAATCTTCTTTACTCTTCTCTATTTACATTTACGCAGTTTTTAATCGGTAAAATTTGGGGAAAATTTTGAAAACCTAATTTTTATTAAGAAACCAATTCACCCCCCTCTTGGTTTTTGTCCGACCACGCGAACATTCACTGCGCGATTCTAACAAGTGGTATCGAGCTTGCTTTGATAGTCATTCAAATTTTCGAAAATGGCCGGACAAAATCAAACTTTTGCCGAAGGTGCGTCTATCAACGAGACCCCCACTTTTGCGGGTCAAAATTATCCTTTTTGGAAGGTACGTATGCAAATATTTTTAGAGTCTCGTTGATAGAGGCGTTTGGGACGCAATTTTAAACGGTCCATTTGTTCCTAAAATTACGGAGAACGGTGTTGACGTTCTTAAACCTTTTGATAGATGGACTGCCGAAGAAAGTCGAAAAGCACAATTTGATGTTAGGGCTAGAAATATTATTTCATCTCGCTCTAACCCTTGATGAGTTCTACGGAATTTCTATTTGTAAAAGTGCACAGGAAATGTTGGAAATGCTTAGAGTAACCCACGAAGGAACCGACGACGTCAAAAGAGCGCGTAAAAACTCCCTAATCCAAGAATACGAGATGTTCCGGATGCAACCCGGAGAAACGATTTTCGACGTTCAAAAGCGTTTCACTCATATTGTGAATCATCTCACCGGATTAGGTAAAGTATTTGACGTTGATGAATTAAATGTTAAAATTTTGAAATCTTTGGATAGGAAATGGCAACCTAAGGTGACGGCCATCTCAGAGTCACAAAATCTTGCCACTATGTCTATGGCGGCGTTATTTGGAAAGCTAAGGGAGCATGAGTTTGACCTTGGAAGGCTAAATGAGGAAGAGGGTCAATATAAAAAGAAGAACCTAGCTTTCAAGACCGAGATTTCAAAAAGCAAAAATAAGAAAGAAGAAGAAGAAGACTCCGAAAATGATGAAGAAGAGATGAGTCTTTTTATAAAGAAGTTCACCAAATTGATGAAAGCAAAAGGAAGACATCCTTTCAAAGGTAAGGGAAAGGTAAAAGAAAATTCTTCCGTTAATATAAAATGCTATGGTTGTGGTGAAGCAGGGCATATGAAGACTGAATGCCCAAACAAGAAAAATGATGAACACAAGGGCAAAAAGCAATTCAAGAAGAAAGCATATATTGCTTGGGATGACAGTGATTCAAATTCAGAATCAAGCGACTCGGAAATAGAAGCAAACATTTGCTTAATGGCAAATGACAACATTTCTTCGGATTTTGAGGTTAGTGATTCCGATTCATCCTCTAGTGAAGAAAATGATGTTGATAAATTACAAAATGCATATAATGAATTGTTTAGTGCTTTTAAGGACTTGAACAATAAATACAAAGCTGTGAAAAAGAGTTTAAGTAGTTCCAAAATGGAGGTAGAGTCCTTAAAAACGAAAATTTCATGTTTAGAGGAAAAGGAAACCTTAAAAACGAAAATTGTATGCATAGATGAGAATGATGATAAGACTATAGCATGTGCATCATGTAAAGAGTATGAACATGATATTGATTTACTTAGACATTTGCTTGATAAAGCTAAAAAGGAATTAAGTGATAGTTATAAGAATAAGGATAGTGTTCAAATTAAAGAAAATTGTCATGTTCCTTTGAAAAAGCTTAAAAGTAAAAATAGAAGAGTATGGGTTGAAAAAGGAACCAAAACTTCAATAGTTAGAAATGTATCATATTCTAAAATTACATCTAATGCATGCTTTTATTGTATGAAACATGGTCATACTTCAAATAGATGTAAAATTAAGCATTTTGGAGTTCCTAAAGGAAAATATATTTGGGTTCCTATAGTTAAATGAACTATTTGTATCTTGTATTTATTCAAAGAAAATGGATCATTTAGTAAGTTTAAACAGAATGCTTAGGTAAAAACATTTTATCTTTTCTATTGCATGAAGGTTCTTCACTTAAAGATTTTGCGAATTGCCTCTAAAATCGTTTTAAACAACTAAAAACAAAGTATATTTACAAAAGCTTTCTTAAACATGTTTTTAACTGATATAGTTTTGAAAGAACCGATTAAAATCACTTAGAATGTTCAAAGAAGTGTTTTTACAGTATTTTAATCGATACAACTTGTTTTTAATCGATTAAAACCATTTAGAACTCATTATGATCGATCAGAATACAAATATGACCGGTCAAAATCAAATGTGATCGATCAGATTTTAATTATGAGCGGTCAGAAATTTTTCAATCGATTAAAAACACGTTTCAATCGATTAAAATCACTTAAAGGGTCAGGATGATCGATCAGAATCCAATTATGACCGATCAGAATCAAATGTGATCGATCAGATTTTAATTATAAGCGATCAGAAATTTTTCAATCGATTAAAACATGTTTCAATCGATTAAAATCACTTAAAGGGTCAGGATGATCGATCAGAATGCAATTATGACCGATCAGAATCAGTTATAATCGATCAGAATTTAGTTATGACCGATCAGAACTCTTTTAATCGATTAAATCTCGTTTCAATCGATTAAAACAACTTAGAAATTTTCTACACAGTGTTTTAATCGATTAAAACTTATTTTTATCAGTTAAAATAACTTGAAAAGTTTTATAAGAAAGTTTTGCAGTATTTCAATCGATTGATGAGGGCATTTTCTTAGGTTATTCTCTAACTAGCAAGGCATATAGAGTGTTTAATAGGAGAACTTTAAATATAGAAGAATCTATTCATGTTACCTTTGATGAGATTGTAGACCTTGGGGGAAATCCTCTTGAGTCAAATAAAAGACTTGCAGGTGATGATGAATATATAAGGGAGGCTCTTGATGAACTGTATTTAGAAGATAATGAGCCTTCTCAAACTCCTCAATTAGCAAAGGAATGGCAATCACCTAGAGGACTCTCAATGGACAATATCATAGGTGATATCTCAAAAGGGGTAAGAACTAGAAATATGACAAATTTCTGTATGTCTGTTGCTTTTGTGTCACAGATAGAACCTAAAAACATTGAGGAAGCACTTAAAGATGATCAATGGTGCATAACAATGCAAGAAGAACTTAACCAATTTGAAAGGAATCAAGTCTGGGAATTAATCTCAAGAGAAGAGTCACATCAAGTTATTGGAACTAAATGGGTATTCAGAAATAAGCTTGATGAAGATGGGAACATAACAAAGAATAAAGCCAGACTTGTTGCAAAAGGCTATTGCCAGGAGGAATGTATAGATTATGATGAAACTTATGCTCCTGTTGCCAGGTTAGAGGCTATACGCCTACTTCTTGCTTATGCATCTATGATGAAATTTAAATTATATCAAATGGATGTAAAGAGTGCATTTTTAAATGGTTTTATTAAAGAAGAAGTGTATGTAGAGCAACCCCCTGGATTTGAGGATTTTAATTATCCTAATCATATTTTCAAATTAAAGAAAGCATTATATGGGTTGAAACAAGCTCCTAGATCTTGGTATGAAAGATTAAGTAGTTTCCTAACTGCAAATGATTTCTCAAGAGGAAAAATTGATTCTACACTGTTTATAAAGAAAGTTAAAGAACATATCTTATTGGTCCAGGTATATGTTGATGATATAATTTTTGGATCAACTGATAATTCGTTGTGTGTAGAATTTGCTAAGATTATGCAGGGAGAGTTTGAAATGTCTATGATGGGAGAATTGACATTCTTCCTTGGACTACAAATCAAGCAACTTAAAGATGGCATTTTCATCTCTCAAACTAAATACTGCAAAGAGATTCTCAAAAAGTTTGGTATGGACACCTCAAAGGAAGCTAACACACCCATGGGAACTTCATGCTATTTAGACAAGGATGAATCAGGTTTGGAAGTTAATCAAACTATGTATAGAGGTATGATAGGTGTTGAATATAAAGAAAATATAGTTTGGAATTAATTTCCCTTGTGTATAAATCACACATAGGGTGGTCTATTTATAGTAGAGAAATACAACTAAAAGAGTAACTGAAAGTAACAGAATAAACAGAAGATATTGTTTGATATTGTGGTTACCAATATCTAACAATATCTTAACAATATCAAATAATATATAAACAATATCTAACACTCCCCCTCAAGCTGGAGCATACAAATCGTATGTGCCAAGCTTGTTACAAATATAATCAATTCTAGGACCCCGTAAAGATTTAGTAAAAATATCTGCTAACTGATCACTTGAGTTAACAAACTCGGTCTTGATATCTCCGGACATAATCTTTTCTCGAATAAAATGACAAGTCAATCTCAATGTGTTTGGTCCTCTCATGAAAGACAGGATTAGAACTAATATGAAGAGCGGCTGATTGTCACACACAAGTGTCATTTGAGTGACATCTCCAAATTGTAACTCTCTAAGCAATTGCTTGAGCCAAACAAGTTCACGGGAAGTCGAGGCCATAGCTCTATATTCGCTTACGCACTGGATCTTGCCACAACACTTTGTTTCTTACTTTTCCATGAAATCAAGTTACCACCAATGGAGACACAATATCCAGATGTAGATCTTCTATCGAAGGAGATCCCGCCTAATCGAGCATCCGAGTAGCAAACAACTCTTGTATGGTTATTAGAAGCATATAACAATCCTTTTCCAGGAGATCCTTTAATATACTTCAAGATACGAATGATCGCATTCCAATGATCTTCACATGGTGAATTAAGAAATTGACTTACCACACCGATTGTAAAGGAAATGTCGGGACGAGTAACTGTAAGATAATTCAATTTTCCAACCAATCTTCTATCTTGCTCGAGGATCGAGATATAGGCTCCCCCGATTTGGTAGAAGTTTAGTATTGGGATCCATGGGTGTATCAACAGACTTTGAACTCATCAACCCAGTTTCTTCCAAAATATCTATGGCATACTTCCTCCGAGATATAACAATACCATCATTGGACTGTGCTACCTCAATACCCAAGAAATATCTAAGTTTGCCAAGATCTTTGGTCCGAAAATGGTGACAAAGATGTTGTTTCAACCGAGAGATGCCATGGTTGTCACTACCTGTAAGAACAATATCATCAACATATACTATCAAGTAAACACATCCAGCACTCGAGTGTCGATAAAAGACGAGAATGATCCGATTCACACCGAGTCATACCAAATTGTTGAACAACCTTGCTAAACTTTCCAAACCAAGCCCTAGGAGACTGTTTTAGGCCATATAGGGATTTGCGAAGACGACATACCATCCCGAGAAGACTCCCCCGAGCAACAAACCCAGGAGGTTGCTCCATATATATTTCTTCTTGCAAATCACCATTGAGGAAAGCATTTTTAACATCCGAGTTGATAAAGAGGCCATTGTTGAAGAGCAGACCATGGCGATAAATAAACGAACGAAGCCATCTTTGCCACAGGGGAAAAGGTATCTCCATAATCCAACCCAAAAATTTGAGTATAACCTTTGGCCACAAGACGAGCTTTGAGGCGATCAATAGTACCATCGAGTCCAACTTTGATAGCAAACACCCACCTGCAACCAACAACAGATTTCCCCAGACGGTAACGGGACCAATTCCCAAGTTCCACTATTATGAAGAGCACTTAGTTCATCTAACATGGCCTGACGCCAACCAGGATGGGCTAAAGCTTCACGGACGGTTTTTGGAATGGTCACGGAAGAAATAGAGGAAAGACATGTATAAAAAGGTAATGACAGTCGATGATAACTCAAAGCAATATAATGGGGAGAGGGATTACGTGTAGAACGAATACCTTTTCGGAGGGCAATGGGAAGGTCGGACTCATGTGTCGGATCCGGAGGAGACAGAGTAGTTGGCACTTGAGTAGAGTCACATGGTGGTGGTTGTGATTGGTTTCGAGAACTATAAATCGAAGAGGCGGTGGAGAAGAAGCTAAGCTGCGGAGCGAAAACTAATGGTGAAGAAGACACAATTAGAGGGTCACAAACAACGGGAACATTAAATGTATTAGGAGTGTTGACAAGATTGGATGGAGACAGAGGTGAAGTTTGACTTTTAAAATAAAGAGACAACTCATCAAAGGTGACATCTTTTGACACAAAATAACGGTTAAGAGAAGGAGAAAAACATTTGTATCCTTTTTGTGATCTTGTAAACCCTAAGAAAACACATTTATGTGATCTAGGAGAAAGCTTGTCCGGACCAGAATTGAAATTATGAACAAAACATGTAGACCAGAAAACTTTCGGAGGTAAAGGATGAAGTGGTTCATGAGGGAATAAAATGGAATGAGGTATTTTATTATCTAAAACCGAAGAAGGCATGCGATTAATGAGATAACATGCGGTAAGAAGAGCATCACCCCAAAAATGTTGAGGAACATCTCCATGAATTAAAAGTGTGCGAGTTGTTTCAATAAGATGTCTATTTTTACGTTCAGCTACACCATTTTGTTGAGGTGTATAAGCACAAGAAGTTTGATGCAAAATACCGTGAGAAGCCATGAATTGTTTAAAAGAATGAGAAAGATATTCACGGCCATTATCACTACGTAAAACTCTAATAGAAACACCGAACTGAGTTTGAATTTCATTAAAAAAAGTTTGAAAGATATGAAATAATTCGGAACGATTTTTCATCAAAAATAACCAAGTGCATCCGGAATAATCATCAATGAAAGTAACAAAGTATTGAAAACCTAAAGTAGACTTAACGCGGCTAGGTCCCCAAATGTCGAGTGAACCACGGCAAAAGGGGACGAAGCACCACGTGTGAAACTACGAGGAAAGGAAGTACGACTATGCTTGCCTAATTGACATGACTCACACGCCAAACTAGATAAGTTAGACAAGGCGGGGACAAGTTTACGTAACTTGGCAAGACTTGGATGACCTAAGCGAGCATGAAGAAGAGAGGAGACTCCATAACTGTACTAACATGTGTAGAGGGACGGAGATAATAAAGACCATGAGACTCACATCCTGTGCCAATCACACTGTTTCGAACTCCGGTCCTGTAAACACACAGAATTGTTGGTAAAAGTAACAACACAATCAAGAGAACGAGTTAGACGGCCGATGGACAACGAGGTTAAAAGGAGACCCGGGGACATAAAGAACATTATCAATGGTTAAAGAAGGAAAGAGTTTAACCGTTCCAACACCATGAGATGATACTCTAGAGCCATCAGCCGAGTGTAACGAAGGTAAATGATTAGGAGAGGATAAAGAGGAGAACAAAGATTTGTTACCGAGTAATATGATCGAGTGGCTCCTGAATCAAAAACCCAAGGACCAGGAGAAAATGATTGGGTCATACCAAGCAAAATATGTATTTGTATGTGTGACAGATATAGTGGAACTAGAAGACTGTTGATCCTTATACCATTCGAGAAATTTGTTGAACATAGCGAGACATGTCGGATGCAACGAAGAAGGAAGATCCCCTACGAGATAAAGGTGGGGAAAGATTGGTCCGAACAACTACGGCAGGCCGAGGAGAACGACCATGTAATGTATAACACTTGTTAATCTTGTGACCTAGCTTGCCACAATGTTCACACTTAGGACGCCATTTTTCCTGTTTGCGAGGGCGAGCCCGGTCATCACGATGGGATGTCAACACAAAAGAATCGTTAACAAAATTGGAAATAGTGGAAGAAGTCATGAAGAGCGGGAGAACAAACCCCGACCGAGACAAGCAAAATCATATGTCACCGGTAAAAAAAAATGAAACTCCGGCGAATTCTCCGACAGCGGCGGACCCGATGGCTGCTCCGGCAGCGGCGGTGACGATAACGTGAACTAGTACACTAGGTAAGTTCCCGGGAAAGAGAGGTGGGTCACTAATGGACACACTTAAATACCAAGTCTTTCCTTGCCAGAACTTTCCTAAACATGCACTTTCACACTACCAAATAAAATTCAATGACAAAGATAATTCTTTTCTGATGTGGAGGATCAGTTTACCAGCAGCGGTGGGGCGGCTTTAGCAGCGGTGGGGCGGCTCCAACAGTGGACAAAAGGCGGAAAAAAAAAATTCAAGATAACCTTAAGCTCTAGATACCATGTTGAATATAAAGAAAATATAGTTTGGAATTAATTTCCCTTGTGTATAAATCACACATAGGGTGGTCTATTTATAGTAGAGAAATACAACTAAAAGAGTAACTGAAAGTAACAGAATAAACAGAAGATATTGTTTGATATTGTGGTTACCAATATCTAACAATATCTTAACAATATCAAATAATATATAAACAATATCTAACAATAGGATCACTATTATACTTAACTGCTAGTAGACCTGATATTATGCATTCTGTATGTGTGTGTGCTAGATTTCAGGCTTGTCCTAAAGAATCTCACCTAATTGCAGTAAAACATATTTTAAAATACTTAAAAGGAACTACTGGGTTTGGCTTGTGGTATCCGTCGATGCTTGTATTAGTTTATTAGGATATTCTGATGCTCGATTATGGTGGATGTAAAATTGATAGGAAAAGCACTAGTGGGACATGTCATTTGTTAGGTTCATCCTTAATATCTTGGCATTCCAAGAAACAGGCATGTGTTGCTTTATCTACCACTGAAGCTGAATATATTGCAGCTGGTAGTTGTTGTGCTCAAATTCTGTGGATGAAACAACAATTAGAAGATTATAGCATATATTTAAATGACATTCCATTAATGTGTGATAATACGAGTGCAATCAATCTAACTAAGAATCCAGTAATGCACTCTAGGACTAAACATATTGAGATTAGACATCACTTTTTAAGAGATCATATCAGTAAAGGAAACTGGAAAATAGAGTATGTAGACACTAAACGTCAATTAGCAGATATATTTACTAAGCCTCTACCCAAGGATAAATTCTATGATCTTAGAAGAGACTTAGGGATATTAGAAATAGCTTAAAATCTGCTTAATTTGACTTGTTTCGGATGATTGTTATGTTAAAATTCGTGGTGTAGCATGTTCATAGGTTATTATGCATATAAATCTCAAAAACTTGATATAGCCTCTGGAATAATCGATTACTGGAAGTGATAATCGATTATTTTCCCTCAATACGTCCAAAACAGGGTATTCTCCTCTGGAATAATCGATTATTTCGTGAAATAATCGATTAAATGCCTCAGATAATCGATTATTTGCTAGAAATAATCGATTAAAGCTGTCTGATATAGAGATAATCGATTATTTTGAGATATAATCGATTAAATGCGACCTCGACCGTTGCCAACGGATATTGAAGTGTGTCGTTTAGAGAATAGATTTGATGCACACTTTAATGATCATGATAGTGAAGAATTTTAAATTATGTTATGTATTTTCTTTTGTTATTGTCTTGATGTTGTAATGGATGAATGATTATGAAATAAAATATGATGCTTCTTTCATGCTATGATTAAGGGGGAGCTTTCTCTAAATTATGCATATTTTGAGGGGGAGATCTAATGTTTGTTCTTTCAGAGTTCTTTTTGATTATAATCAAAATAGGGGGAGAAAAATTTAAAGCCTATATTCAATTTTAAATTTTATCTGGTATGTTTAATGTGTTTGTTAGTATGACAGATAAAACGAGGTTATTACAAGGGCTTTAAAAAGATAATTTTGATCATCATCAAAAAGGGGAGATTGTTGAACATTCAAGGACTTGATGTTGCAAATAATGATCATGAAGAATGTTGATTTTGATGATGATCCAAGAGCTTAAAGACTTAGAGTATTGAAGATTGAAGATTGATGATTTCTTTATTGTAATAACTCTGTTTTAGTTTGATTGAGTCTGTAATTATAGAATCTAAGATAGCCGGTACATAGTCTGTAACTTAGAAGCTTCAAAAAGCCCAAATATATCATCCAGGCTCGGCTTTAATCGATTATATAGGGAAATAATCGATTAAAACAGTGAGAAAACCATTTTCAGTATATACTCACTGTTTTAATCGATTAAAACATCAAAATAATCGATTATTAGGACAAATAATCGATTAAAACTTCAAATAATCGATTAAAATAGAGAGGTTTTGGGTTCTGTTTTTTTGGCTCTGTTTTAATCGATTATAACTCCATTTAATCGATTATTTCAGTCTGTTTTTCATTTTAAATTTCAAATTAACCCTATTTTCGAAAACCCAATTACCAAGAACCCTAGTTTCGAAATCCCCTAATCCTAAACCCTAATTTCCCTACTTAAACTCTCCTTTGGCACTCAGAAAACAAGAACAACCTTTTCCATACAAAAGTTAAGTGCTGTGAGTGTCAGAGAACTGTTTGTTGCAAGGAAAGGGGGCTTTCTGAACCTGGTGTGGGCTAGAAGCGATAAGAATCACTAAGTGGAGTTCTTAGTGGATTGTGTGTTGTGTTGTCTCTGGGGAAAGCTGTTCTTCATCTCTTGTGGGTTTCAAGAGAGGTGTTATCTTTATCTTTATCTTTTCATTTGTAATCTGTTTGTAACAATTTGTTCTTAGTGACAGCGTTAATCCTCTTTTGAGTGATTAGCAACTGGACGTAGGGTCTTTTGATCCGAACCAGTATAAACCTACTGTGTAATCTTCTCTACTCTTCTCTATTTACATTTACGCAGTTTTTAATCGGTAAAATTTGGGGAAAATTTTGAAAACCTAATTTTTATTAAGAAACCAATTCACCCCCCCTCTTGGTTTTTGTCTGACCACGCGAACATTCTGCTGCGCGATTCTAACAGCACTTGTATTATCACACATCAATGGAATATCACTTAGAAAGATACTATAGTCTTCTAATTGTTGTTTCATCCACAAAATTTGAGCACAGCAATTACCAGCAGCAATATATTCAGCTTCAGTAGTGGATAAAGCAACACATGCTTGTTTCTTAGAATGCCAAGATACTAATGATGATCCTAACAAATGACAAGTTCCACTAGTACTTTTTCTATCTATTTTACATCCACCATAATCAGCATCAGAATAGCCTATCAAACTAGAAGAAGCTTCAGATGGACACCATAAACCAAAACCTGTAGTTCCTTTTAAATATTTTAAAATTCTTTTTACTGCAGTTAAATGAGATTTTTTTGGACATGCCTAAAATCTAGCACACACACAAACAGAATGCATAATATCCGGTCTACTTGCAGTTAAGTATAACAGTGAACCTATCATACCTCTATACATAGATTGATAAATTTCCAAACCTGATTCATCCTTGTCTAAATAGCATGAAGTTCCCATGGGTGTGTTAGCTTCCTTTGAAGTGTCCATTCCAAACTTTTTGAGAATCCCTTTGCAGTATTTGATTTGAGAGACAAAAATGCCATCTTTAAGTTGTTTGATTTGAAGTCCAAGGAAGAATGTTAATTCCCCCATCATAGACATTTAAAATTCTCCCTGCATTTCTTAGCAAATTCTACACACAAAGAATTATCAGTTGATCCAAAAATGATATCATCAACATATACTTGAACTAATAAGATATGTTCTTTTACTTTCTTTATAAACAAAGTAGAATCAATTTTTCCTCTAGAAAAATCATTTGAAGTTAGAAAACTACTTAATCTTTCATACCAAGACCTAGGAGCTTGTTTCAAATCATATAATGCTTTCTTCAATTTAAAAATATGATTAGGATAACTAAAATCGTCAAATCCAGGGGGTTGCTCCACATATACTTATTCTTTAATAAACTCATTCAAAAATTCACTTTTAACATTCATTTGATATAATTTAAATTTCATCAATGATGTATAAGCAAGAAGTAGGCGTATAGCCTCTAACCTGGCAACAGGAGCATAAGTTTCATCATAATCAATACTTTCCTCCTGACAGTAACCTTTGACAACAAGTCTGATTTTATTCTTTGTTATATTTCCATCTTCAACAAGTTTGTTTCTAAATACCCATTTAGTTCCAATTATTTGATGTGATTCTTCTCTTGGGATTAATTCCCAGACTTGATTCCTTTCAAATTGATTAAGTTCTTCTTCATTGCTATGCACCATTGGTCATCTTTAAGCGCTTCCTCAACATTTTTGGGTTCTATCTGTGAAACAAAAGCTACAGACATGCAGAAATTAGTCATATTTCTAGTTCTTTCCCCTTTTGAGATATCACCAATAATATTGTTCATTGAAAGTCCTCTTGGTGATTACCATTCTTTTGCTAATTCAGTTGGTTGAGAAGTCTCATTTTCTTCCAAATACAATTCATCAAGAGACTCTCTTATGTACTCATCATCACCTGCAAGTTCTTTATTTGACTCAAGAGGATTTCCCCCAAGGTCTACAATTTCATCAAAAGTAACATGTACAGATTCTTCAACATTTAAAGTTCTTCTATTAAACACTTTATATGCTTTGCTAGTTAGTGAATAACCTAAGAAAATACCCTCATCAGATTTTGAGTCAAATTTTTCTAAGTTGTCCTTTCCATTATTTAACACAAAGCATTTACATCCAAATATTTTCGAATGAGCAACATTAGGCTTTCTACCATTTAACAATTCATAGGGAGTTGATTTTATAATTGGCCTAATGAGCATTCTATTCAAAACATAACATGCAGTACTTACAGCATCAGCCCAAAAATATTTAGGAACATTTGATTCATTTAGCGTTGTTCTAGCAAGTTCCTCTAGTGACCTATTTTTCCTTTCAACTACACCATTTTGTTGGGGAGTCCTAGGTGCAGAAAAATTATGTAATATTCCATTTTCCTCACAATAATTTTCAAACCTTTCATTTTGAAACTCACCACCATGGTCACTTCTTAAAACTTTAATTCTTAAGTCTTTCTCATTTTGAATTTGCTTTGCAAACTTCCTAAAGACCTTAAAAGCTTCACTTTTCAATGTTAAGAAAAATGTCCAAGTATATCTAGAAAAGTCATCAACAATCACAAGAGTATAATAATTTCCACCAAAACTTTTTATCCTAGAAGGACCAAATAAATCTAAATGTAATAGTTCTAAAGGTTTTGATGTGGAAATAACATTCTTTGATTTAAATAATGATTTTACTTGTTTACATTTTTGACATGCATCACATAATCTATCTTTTTCAAACTTTAACTTAGGCAAACCAACAACTAAGTCATTTGATATTAATTTGTTTAGATGATGCATATTTATATGAGCCGCTCTCTTATGTCATAACCATGGGTTCTCTTCCTTAGCAACTAAGCATGTTATACTAGTATCATGTATACAATCCAAATCAATCAAATATATATTATTATGCCTAATGCCTTTCAATGTTACATTTTCGGAATCTATCAAATGTATGGTACAAAATTTACTTTCAAAGATTACCTTGAATCCTTTGTCATAAAGTTGACTTATGTTCAGCAGATTATGCTTTAGCCCATCAACAAGAAGCACATCCTTTATCTCCAAAGTATTTGCACCACCAATATTTTCAATTCCAAGTATCTTTCCTTTGTTGTTGTCCCCATAGGTTACATATCCTTGTTCTTTAGCTTTGAAACTTACAAATTTCATTTTGTCTCTGGTCATATGTTTTGAGCATCCACTATCAAGATACCACATAGACTTCTTTGATTTGGAAGTTTCCTACAAAACAAGAACATAGTAATCTTAGGTCTCCATAACTTTTGGGTCCTTGGGGTTAGAGACAAACAAATCATTTAACTAAAGGAACCCAAATATATTTTCCTTTAGGAACACCAAAATGCTTAATTTTACATCTATTTGAAGTATGACCATGTTTCATACAATAAAAGCATGCATTAGATGTAGTTTTAGAATTTGATACATTTCTAACTATAGACGCTTTAGTTCCTTTTTCAACTCATACTCTTCTATTTTTAATTTTAGGCTTTTTCAAAGGAACATGATGATTTTCGCTATTTTGAGCAATAACAACTTTATCCTTATTATTATTTCCTATTTCCTTCTCGACTTTATCAAGCAAATGATTAAGTATATCAATATTATATTCATACTCTTTACATGATGCACATGCTATATTCTTATCATCTTTTTCATCTACACATACAATTTTCATTTCTAAGGTTTCCTTTTCCTCTAAATATGCAATTTTCGTTTTTAAGGACTCCACCTCCTTTTCGGATCTATTTAAACTCTTTTTCACAGCTTTGTATTCATTTTTCAAGTCCTTAAAAGCATTAAATAATTCTTTATATGCATTTTGTAATTCATCAAAGTTATTTTCATCATCACTTGAGGATGAGTCAGAATCACTAACCTCAAAGTCGGAAGATATATTGTCTTTTGCCATTAACCAAATATTAGCTTCTATTTCCGAATCACTTGACTCCGAACTCGAATCAATATTGTCCCAAGCGATGTAGTATTTCTTCTTGAAGATTTTCTTGCCTTTGTTATCTTCATTCTTCTTGTTTGGACATTCAGTTTTCACATGTCCTGTTTCACCACAACCATAACATTTGATATTTAAGGAAGTATTTTCTCTTATCTTTCCCTTACCTTTGAATGGATGCCTTCCTTTGACTTTCATGAATTTGGTAAATTTCTTAATCATGAGACTCAATTCTTCTTCATCATTCTCCGAGTCTTCTTCTTCCTTTTTACTCTTACCTTTGGAAATTTCAGTTTTGAAGGCTAAGTTCCTCTTTTGGTGTTGACCTCATCATTTAGCATTCCTAGTTCAAGCTCATGCTCTCTCAACTTTCCAAAGAGCGCCAACATAGACATTGTGGCAAGGTTTTGTGACTTCGTGATAGCCGTCACCTTAGGTTGTCATTTCCTATCCAAAGATTTCAAATTTTTTACGTTTAATTCATCAACATCAAAAATTTTACCTAATCCAGTGAGATGATTCACTATGTGTGTGAAACGCTTTTGAACGTCAAATATCATTTCTCCTTGTTGCATTCGAAACATCTCATATTCTTGGATTAGAGAATTTTTCCGTGCTCTCTTAACGTCGTCGGTACCTTCGTGGGTCACTCTTAACATTTTCCACATCTCTTGAGCACTTTTACAAACGGAGATCCTGTAAAACTCATCAAGGGTTAAAGCAGATGAAATTATATTTCTAGCCCCAACATCATATTGAGCTTTTCTATTTTCCTCCACTGTCCATCTAGAAAATGGTTTTGAAACTTCTACTCCGTTTTCAGAAACTTTAAGAATAAAGGGACCGTTTAAAATTGCGTCCCAAACACCTCTATCAATAGATTCTAAAAATATTTGCATTCTAACTTTCCAGAAAGGATAATTTTGACCCGCAAAAAGTGAGGGTCTATTGATAGAAGCACCATCAACAAACGTTTGATTTTGTCCTACCATTTTCAAAAAATTGAATTACTATCAAAGCAAGCTCTGATACCACTTGTTAGAATCGCGCAGCGGAATGTTTGCGTATCTGGACAAAAACCAAGAGGGGGGGTGAATTGGTTTCTTAACAAAAATTAGGGTTTTAAAATTTTCTCCAAATTTTACCGATTAAAATGATGTGTAAACGTAAATAGAGCAAGGATAGAGTCTTACACAGAAGATTTATACTGGTTCGGATCAAAAGACCCTACGTCCAGTTGCTAATCACTCAAACAGAGGATTAACGCTATCACTATAATCACAGTTTTACAAACAGATAACAATTGAAAAGATAAGGTCATGAAAACACCTCTCTTGAGTCACACAAGAGATGAATAACAGCTTTCCCAAGAGACGGCACAACACACAATCCACCAAGAAAACCCACTTAGTGATTCTTATCGCTTCTAGCCCACACTAGGTTCCAAAAACTCCTTTTTCCTCCAACAAACAGTTCTCTGGCAGTCACAGCTCTCAACTTTTGTTTGAAAAAGGTTGTTCACTTTGCAGAGAGCCTTAGAGCACCTTAAGTAGATAGATTAGGGTTTGGGAATTGGGGATTTTTGAAACCTGGTGAATTGGGACTAGGGTTTTCGAAACTTGGTCCAATTTTGAAATTTAAAATACATATCTGACTGAAATAATTGATTATCTTGAGTGTTAATCGATTATTACGAAGCCAAAATCAACAGGAACCCATAACCACGCGTTTTAATTGATTAATTAACTATTAATCGATTAACAACCCTGTTAATCGATTAACAGGAGCTTTAATCGATTATTCCAAAGAGCTGATACAGAAAATGGTTTTTCTCTCTGTAATAATCGATTATCCTGCCTTTTAATCAATTAATCCAGTGTGTTTTTGATAAAAATGAGTTTTTGAAGCTTCTAAAGAGTAGACTATGTGCTGACTATCTTAGACTCTAATATTACAGACTCAAAATCATCAAAACAGAGTTATTACATCATATTACAAGTCTTTAAATCTTTACGTCCTTTGTTCTTGAATCATCATCAAAATCTACAGGCTTCATATCCATGTATGTTCAACATTCATATCCTTGTATGTTTCAACAGATTAACCTTATATAGTATCAATTAAAACTATTTCTTAAGAACAGTTTAATCGATTACATTGATTTTTAACAGATTAAAACATTTTCAGAGGAATTTTCAAATTCTTTTAAATGATCAAACCTCATACAGTAGAGAGATATGAATGAATACCTATTAATATTGATGATGACTCACTAAATACTCTACCCTTAAACCCAAGTAGTCTTTGACTTCATCAAATTAACAAGATCTTCATTCTATCATAAAGTTCAATAAGATCTTCATCACTTTCATCTTTTAGGTTATTATTCTATTATATTATATTAGATTTACATTTTTAAGAAAAAATATGCAAAATCACAAAAATATACTAATTTTTGTATTTTAACATAGTTTTTTGTATTACTTCCGATTTCTTCACTAACCAATTTTGACCTTTGCCTCTTCTTTGATTTATATTTTTTTTCTACATAACTCTGTTTGAGCTTATTCTTTTTGTGTTGGGAACTAGACATCTTAAGCTTCAATATGAACACAAATTTGACTATTTCTGGATCCAGGAGCTATCTTTCATAAATCAGACAAAATGGTGACGTGAAACTGAAGATCCTGTTATGGAAGTGATACAAAAATTAGCTATAGTTAGATTTAGGATATGCTTGTAATTAGTTTTAATCATGGTTTAGTTAGTTTTAAATCTTGTTAACTCACATTTGAACCTAAAAATAAGGTATTTTCGTGCCATTGTAAGACACATCGAATTCTATTCTTCAATTGATGTGAAGCTAGTTCAAGTTCTCTCAATTCTAGTTCTTTCTCTTGCTCTCTCTTTAGTTTTCAGTTTAGTTTTCTTTTTATCTCTTTAGTTTCCACTTTTTCTGCTTTGTTTAGTGTTCTTCTTGCTTTACTTTAGTTGCTCTCTCAATTCAATTCCGCTTTACATTTGTTCTACACAAATTTCTACTTCAATTTATCACATAATCATAGATTGTTCATAATGTTGTTTCCAGCTTTGTTCTTCTTCATTGTTTTCGGATTTTACATTATTTTGGCAGTGATTTGAGCGTGATTCTTGTTGTTTTTCAAGCCTTAATCGGTTCCTTATTCATTAAGGAGAAGAATCACGTCTAATTAGTCAATTTCACAAAGTTTTTATGTGTTATTTTGTTCTTGTTGTTTTGACATTGTTTTTCCATTTCAAATTTGTTTTTGTTGTTTTGGCTTAATTTATTCAATTTGATTGGTTAGAATGTTGTTCTTAGATGTTGTTTCAAGTTCTTTTACTTTGTTTTAGAATTCAATTGGTGAAAATTCATTTTAGGAGTATTTTCTGTTTGGTTTGTTCATAGCAATTTAGGAGTAGTTTTCAATTTAGGAATAGTTTTTACATTTGATTGATTTTTTGTGTTTGATTTTGTAGAAATTGTTCTTGATAATCCTTTGTTGTTTTTGTACAATTTAGAATTTCTAAACATTAGTTAATAGGTTTTTAAGTTTTTCAAACAATTAGAAGTTTGTTTCCAATTAATCTTTGCAATCAGTCATGAGTAGTTTCAAGTTTTTGTCCATTTGAATATTCAATTGTTCCAATTTGTTCATACTTTATTTTCTGTCCAGATTTAATTCCAAGCATGATTTGATTCTATTTTTGTTAATTCCAAACTGTTTTAGCTGTTTTAGTTTCTAAAAATTTTTACAAACATGTTACATGCTCTAGTTTAGTATAGTTTGGAATTCTAGTTTAGTTTTTTATGTTCTTTCGGATTATATAGGCTTAATTATTCTTAATTCTTTGTGTTCAAAAGCATTTAGAAACATTTCTAATTAGAACTTAGTTTAATTTTGTTTTCATTTTATTAGTTGCATATTTTAGGCAATTGAAGTCATAGCATGTTTATATGCATAGTTAGCATATGTTTTAGTTTAATTGCATTTTTCAATTCAGTTTTTGAGAGTTTTTTGTAGTTTTTACATCATTTCAATCATTTTCTAGTTCCAATTGTGTGTTTAATCAATTTGGCTTCTAGCTTTGATAATTGATTAGTTTAATTTCCATTAGATTTATAACATACAAAATTTTCTATCTAAATCTGTCACAAAATCCGTAACTAGTTTTGTTTTTTAATTCTAGCAATTTTTTAATTCGGTTCTTGATTTGTTTGTAGTATCTTTAGTATTTTTTTTACCAATTTGATTTTACCATTTAGTGTTTAGTTCCATTTAAAGTTTTTACAAATTTCTATACAAAGCAATTTGGCACATTTTAGTTTACTAGTTTAAAATTCCTTTTAGTTGTTTACTTTTATTTTTATTTTTTTTTTACTTTTATAACTCAAAATCCCCACAAATTTACTTAGTTTTTTTTTTCATTCAAATTACACACCATAAAAAGAACAATTTGCAATTACACTCCTTGGATTGATACTTGATTTACCTCTTACTACATTTTTGAGGAAACTAAATTTTGAAAACCTGTACAACTAAGGGTTTATCATCACTCATGCCTTTATATGTATTATTGATCCAAAGACAAAGTTGAATGTTATAAGAGAATTTATCCATTTGGGGAATATATAAATCAATCCACTATATTAACTTCATTTGTATCAACTAGTTCAAGTGACATTCAATCTCCCTACGAAATAGAAAGGTAAATTTTTTCAACATCCACTCTTAAGGTAAGTTATACTTTTGTAATTTATTTTCATTCATATATATTTAAAATTCTAATAAACTCTATTTTGTCAAATTAAAGACTTATCATCAAGAATAATAAATAATGCTTCAAATGATGTCAAGTCTCATACTTTTTTTGAGTGGATTATGTCTTGTTGGTGATAATTTTGATACCCTTCAACATTGGAGATTGAATAAGCATTTATTCCCTCAACTTGTAATTATGGCGTGTGACATTTACATTAGTTTCAGAATCTTTATTTAGCATTGATGGTCGCATCTAAGTATAGAAATTGTTTACTGCGACAAATGTGCAAGCTCTCATTTATACTCATAATTGATTGTATGATTATGATCAAGTTGAACCTTTTAGTATACTCAAATTAGTATACTCAAATTAGTATACTCAAATTAGTATTCAATATTTTATAATTTTTATACTATGCAAATTTTAATTATTTAATATTATTTATTTACTTTTTTGTATAATATCAATTATAGATACAAAAGAAGTAAAGGAGATACAATTATTTACACCAAATTAGTCAAAGAGAAAATATATCTAAAAAGATAAATAATAAATATTTGATGCATTTGATTTGAATTTCCTTTATATTTTTTTATATAATATCCTATAATTAATTTAGTATTACCATTTGCAGAAAACAAATATTACAATTTTGGACGTGTAGGAAATACGTAATTGTAAGAGTATTGTGATCCTTCAAAATAGACAGTTGATATGATTTTTTTTTATAAATTTATATTTACTTAATTATTTGTGTTATGAGATATTGATGAAGTTATTAAATAAATATACTTAATGATTTTATTTTGTATAAATAGACTGTAAATTAATTTTAAATAAATAAATAACATTATTTTTTTGAATAAAATTAAAAAATATATAAATAAAAGATTTTTTAATTTTTAATTAAATCAAAAATAACTTATTAATCCATCTAATATAAGATCAAATTAAACCAAAAATATTGGTTCCTTTTAAAATTTAAATCATATTATTTATTTTTATTTTTATTTTACACTTAATGGAGACTTGTCTAATAACCCCGTTTTAACGGCCTAATGAAGTGATATCCATTACCATCAAATTGAATAGTTCCATAAAGCATCTTTTGAAACATACCGTAATTAGTTGCTATATATAGTGGCTTGCCAAACAAATTCTTCAGAGTGAACGCCGAACCAACCTCGTAGACGTGAACACCTGCATGCTAATCCTTTTCTAGCACATTTTTGCTACGTTGGGCCATTCACTGCATTCACGTTAATTTAACAAGCACTGTGATTAATAATGTATTTGAATGAAAAAATTATAGAATGAAATTCATTTTTATAAAAAAGTTGAAATATTTTATTGTAAAATGTTATTTTGTTAATAAATTTTAAAAATTTATTGAAGTAATTTGTTTACCTAAAATTATTATATTATGAAAATTATTGTCAAAATTTATAAATTTGTCATAGTTCATATATATATATATATATATATATATATATATATATATATATATATATATATATATATTCTTTTCTTACCCTCTTCTTAACTTTGCAAAGTTTATGTGTCGTGACTTTTATCTGGATTAAAATATCTTCAGTTCATCTTTAATTAGACATTATCAAACGTTTACAATTCTATTTTTACTCTATTTCGGTTGTCATTTAGTTTTTTTTTTAGTTTTTTTTTCTGATTTTTGCAAGGAGGGTTTTTCACTGACATCACTAATTTTATTTTTTGTCCAGTGGTCAAGATTTTTTTTTTTTTTTCAAATGTCACTAACCAACAACGTTTAAAACACAAAGTTTATTGATATCAACCAAAAAATATTGCCATCAATAAAAAATTATCTTAACCAAAACAATCTATATGATGTCACACTATTGAACTAATTAGATTGAATGACGTAGTAGAGTCAATCCATATCTTTAGAATGAACGAAATGACATACTAAAGTTTATCTCAGGAGCAGTATAAAACTTTGCAACTGGATAAATTTATTTACAATAAACAAAAAGAAATCATGATGAGCACAAACATGGATAAATTTGCAGCTAGAAATTGCAAATATAGAGATGAATAACGTCATATATATTAGAAAAGAAAAATATTATCCATGCTGGCCATTGCTATTTATTTTAATTCCAACTACAAATTCGAAAGAGAAAGACTATTTAAAATCGAACTCCGTCACGGAATTTTCTCTTATTTTTGTACATGAAAAAGACTAGCAAAGGAAGATAAGTTAAATTACAAAAGGAAAAAAAAAATGGCGACAAAAATTCACTCGCCTTTTCCAGGCTCATTTGAATATTCCATGTACATGCTGAAAACTCAGTTGCTGAAGATCGTTCTGAATTTATTCCCAACAATTTGACATCCACACGATAATTTCAGCGACAAACAGCCTGGTTAAAATCCGAAAAAAGATAACTAGCCTGTCAGTTACTGAAATTATATATCATTTCGTAATTTTATTTGCCCACGTGTAATATGGCACCTGCACAAACAAGGTACTGATATTTAAAAATATTGAAGTCCGAACTTACCATTAAAAAATTTAACACAGTTCGTCCCTAAGAAAAAATTGTATTCTTTTAAGAAACAGAATTTCATTGATACCTTGATGCACCGACTAGTTTCTTCAAGTATAACAACTGAAGCAGAGCAATCTTGTTAAACTCCTGCTGCAGATTTTACGTCCGAACCCGACTTTTCCTGATATTAAACAGAACAAACATTACTCATACACTATTTTTATACAAATTTACAAATCTAGTAATACGAAATTAGAATAAGAGCACGTATCAACGATTTTGATACAAACACTATTAGAACAAAGATATTGAGAAAACTGAACATTAGTGTGAAAATTGAATGATACATTTATATATTTATAAGTTTGGATATTATAAGTTTAGAATGGACTTTCTAAAATTGTAACATTAACACCATAGAATCAAAATAATAATATATTAACTACCCAAAATATATATGTAAAATCAAAATATTTCAACCTCCTTTTAAATATATTCTGCAGTTCTCCATATTGCTGGGATTGGGTATTCCCTGTTTCTAGGGTTGGATTCACAACTTCCTCTTCCCTTGACATTATAGCAAGGAGGTGTGATGCAACAGTAATGCAGGTTGTCGTCTTAGGGTTAAGAAAAATGCAGCAGCAATGTAAGTTGCCGTCTTAGGGTTAAGAAATATGCAGCAGTAATGCAGGCTGACGTCTTAGGGTTTATCGCGCGCAGACAAAACTTCCTAGATCGAAAGCTCTGATACCATCTGGAAAATTAGATTAACTGAAATATGATTTTTATTATATCAATACAAAGAGATGATATACAGGAGACCTAAGCTATTTTAGGAAATATAATAACTCTATTTTATGCTAGGATCCCTTGATTTATGAGATTATTCTTAATTATTCAAATCTGTACAGATTATAAGGAAATATACAAATTTCCTGATTTATTTTTTTCTAAAATACTATTTGATTTCCCACAGGTTCCATAGGGTTGAAAACAGATTACAACCGACCATCTTGAACTCATTCAAAATCTCTTTTACATACACCTCTTGGGACACAAATATCTCCGACTCCTCTAGTCTAACCTCTAACCCAAGAAAAAACTTCATCATACCCATATCGGTTATCTCAAATTTAATCGTCATTGTGTTCTTATAAACTCTTGAATAATTCTAGAATTATTTTCCATAAAAATGAAATTGTCAACATATAGAGCAACATACATCGCATTACCTCCACTTTTCTTCACATACAGGGCATGTTTATAAGGACACTATACAAACCCATTTTCTTTGAAGTAGGTGTTTATTTCATTGTTTCATACTCGAGGAGCTTGCTTTAACCCATAAAAAAAACCTTCTTCAACCTCAAAACTTTCATCTCCTCTCCTCTCTTCACATATCTAAGTAAGTTTTTAATATACACCTCCTTGAGCACACCATCCAAAAATGTTGACTATACATCCATATGCATGATCAACAATTTGTATTGTACTTCCAAAGAGATTAGTAGACGAACAATCTCCATCGTCACCACCAAGATGAATACCTCATCAAAATCTATCCCTTCTTTCTTTTTGTAGCCCTTCGCAACCAACCAAACATCATATTTTTCTACCTATCCTTATCCATTCATCTTCTTATTAAATACCCACTTTACACCAATTGGTTATGAGTGGGTTAGCAACTCAGTCATTATCCATGTGACATTCATTCTATTGCTCGAATCTTATCATCCATAGCAACTCGCTACATTACATCACACACTGCCTCCTCAAATTTGAAATCTGATACAAAATTTGCTAAAAGGCAAACAATATGAACATCATTCATCGAGTTGTACAAGTCTTGTGGACTTCACATTCTGGGTTGTAGTTCTTCCTCCTCCTCAGTTTCCGAACTAGCTATAACGGGTGGTGTAGCAGCTCAACACCTTCTAATATCCTCCAATGAGTCTCCTCTCCCTAGTTCCACTCACTCATTTCATTAACTTGAACATCATGATATGATCACCATCCTATTGATCGGATCTATTAGCTTATAAGCTTTCGTCTTTTCATCATATCTAATGAAATACATTTCTTACTCCTATCTTCAAGCTTTGTCCTTTATTAAGAGGGCAATACTCTATAAACAATAATTTCGAACACTTTGAGATAAGACACGATTGATTTTTCACTGTTTCATGCCTCTTGCAGTGTTATATCATCCAACTTTGCATGTGTACATAGATAACACATTGCACTACTTTTGCTCATAACTCCTTTGGCATATTCTTGGTCTTCAACATTGACCGACCATATCAAGAATAATTTGGTTCTTCCACTCAACCACACCATTTTGTTGTGGTGAGTACGAAGCTATCAAAAATTCACTTATATCTTCATTTTCACAATATTTCGTGAAAGCTACAAAAGTAAACTCTCCACCTCTATTAGATCGGATTGACCTGATGTCTTCCAGTCCTCTTTTCCACCATTATCTTGAACTTTTTGAACATCTCAAACACCTCAAATTTCGCTCTCAAAAAGTATATTTGTCTTTCTAGAGAAATCATCAACAAAAGTGATAAAATACCTCTTGCCAAATGATTCAAGGATAATTGACCCACACATATTGGTATTGTTAGATATTGTTTAGATATTGTTAAGCACAATATCAAACAATATCTTCTGTTTACTTTCAGTTACTCTTTTAGTTGTATATCTCTCTATTATAAATAGATTATCTTGTGTGTGGTTTATACACAAGGGAAATTAATCTCAATCTCTATTTCTTCTATATTCAACATGGTATCTAGAGCTTAAGGTTATTTTGAAATTTTTTCGCCTTTCTCCACTACTAGAGCCGCCACCGCCGTCGCTGGTTAAACTGATTTTCCACATCAGAAAAGAGTTATTTTTGTTACTGGATATTATTTGATAGTGTGAAAGTGCATATCTAGGAAGGTTCTGACAAGGAAAGACTTGGTATTTAAGCGTGTCCATTAGTGACTCACTTCTCTTTCCTAGGAACTTACCTGGTGTATTGATTCAAGCCGTTGTCACCGTCGTCGTTGCCTCTGCCCTTTATGACTTCTTCCGTTCCTTCTAATACTTCCAATTTTGTCAGTACAATACGTTTGATCCTTCCATCTACATTATGTTAATGTGCACTTATCCATTGACAAGTTAACTGGCCCTAATTATGCCACATGGTCATCAGACGTGGCTTAATAGTCAGAAGTATCTTGATCATCTTGCCCCAAAAGCACTTATTCTCACTCCTGATGAGGAAGACCGTTGGGACACCATTGATGTTCAATTATGTATCATTCTCAAGGGTACTATTGATCCTTCGTTAAAACAAATTTTTCGATCCTACGAAAGGTGTGCCAAAATCTGGGAACATGTGAAGTTATTATACACCAATGATACTCAACGTCTCTATGGTGTCTGTTCTAAATTTGTAGATGTTATTACTTCTAAACATTAAGATTCTATGACTGATTATATGGCAAAATTCATGCTTTTTTTCATCATGAGTTCAATGAGTTATTGTCTCTTTCTCCCGACCCTACCGAGATAACACAACGATCAAAGTTCTTCATGCTAGGGGCATTACACAGACTTGCTGATCACATATCCGTGATCAGATTTTGGGTTTTCCGGTTGTCCCCACCTTGACTTCGACATGCTCCACTCTTTTGCATGTACCAGCAAAATCCAACCCTGACATACATGCTTCTGTTAATGATTCTTCTACATTGGTATCTCACCGTGATGACCGAACTCGCCCTCGTAAACAGGGAAAATGGCGTCTTAAGTGTGAATATTGTGGCAAGCTAGGTCACAAGATTGACTAGTGTTATGCATTACATGAGTGTGAACATTGTGGCAAGCTAGGTCACAAGATTGACAAGTGTTATGCATTACATGATCGTCCTCCTCGATCTGCTGCAGATGTTCAAACTAATCTTTTCCCACCTTTATCTGCTGGGGATCCTCCTTCTTCTGTTTCATCCGACACACCTGCTATGTTCAACAAATTTCTCAAATGGTATAAGGATCAACAATCTTCTAGTTCCACTGTCTGTTGCACACACAGGTACATCTTTTGTTAGTCTGACCCAATCTTCTTCTCCTTGTCCTTGGTTTTTTTATTCAGAGCTACTTATCAAATTACTGGTAACAAATCTTTATTCTCCTCTTTATCCTCTCCTAATCATTTACCTTCTTATGGCTCTAAAGTATCATCTCATGGTGTTGGAACTATTAAACTTTTCCCTTCTTTAACTATTGATAATGTTCTTTATGTCTCTGGGTCTCCTTTTAACCTGTTATCCATCAGTCGTCTAACTCATTTTCTTGATTGTGTTGTTTATTTAACCAACAATTTTGTGTGTTTACAAGACCGAAGTTCGAAATAGGTGATTGACACAGAATGTAAGTCTCATGGCCTTTATCAATTCCGTCCCTCTACACATGTTGGTGCAGTTATGGAGTCTCCCTCTCTTTTTCATGCTCAGTTAGGTCATCCAAGTTTTGCCAAGTTATAGCAGTTTATCCCTGCCTTGTCTAAGTTGTCTAGTTTGACATGTGAGTTGTGTCAATTAGGCAAGCATAGTCATACTTCTTTTCCTTGTAGTGTCACACGTGGTGCTTCGACCCTTTTTCCATGTTCACTCTAACATTTGGGGACCTAGTCGCATTAAGTCTACTTTAGGTTTTTCAATAAATGTACTGTCCTTCAATTCCAAAAATCAAAGTATGTATAGTTGATGTGTTATTCATAACCTACTAAACCACCAAAGTACTCATTTTCTTTATCAAAATGCACAACGTTCTGGACAAGATATCAATGAAAGACACAAGCTAAGAATCATCGACTAACCTCAGGTGATTGACTCTTTCGAATCTTCCTAGTAGGAGTCCTCATGGTGACAAATTCCTCAGCTGCACTCGGGTGAATGCCTACAGTGGCATCAAAGTCAGCCTTGGTCAAGCCAGCTTTAATAGCAACCGCAAACCCCTGGTTATCAAGCAAATGTACGTCAAATTAATTGAAATTTAATGTATCATTATCAAAGCAATACATAGCATCTGTTGCAACTCTAAAAACCTGTATAATTTCAGGAGCATCTTCTCCACACATATGCAACCCTAGAACTTCATTTGTTTTTGCACAGACTACTAATTTCATAAACACCCGGTCTGGAAGCCCAGACAGAGTAGCTTTCAGCGGCCTAAAATTTGCGGTGAAGATGTCAATATCTCGATATTGTTGTACAGCCTGGAAAATCACAACAAATTATCAAAACTTTAATCCGCACAATTGAATAAAATATCCACAAGACCATTTGAATGTATTGGAATTAGACACTAATTCTCTCACCTGTTCTTCGGTAAGACCAACTTGTCCAATTGGCGGTTGAGAAAATACAGCGGAAGGAACAGCTCTAGATAATGAGGAAAGTAACAGAATCAGTTGGGAGGCTATGAATTTACTAAAGCACATCAGAGTACAAGCTACCACGAGTAGCTTCCAATATTATGGACACATTTAAGAATGAGTGGTTGTTAACACTGGAAACAGAAAGCTAGAGCACAGTATATGCACTAAAAAATGAATAAGGAGATTACTCATTAGCAAGACACTCTTCGACATTTATTTCAACAGTTTCTCTATTATTAATTATTGGGTGAAATCCTATTTGGTTTGGGTCCCACAAATACAAAGTAGGCTCAAGAACCCATATTTCAAACTCTGTTTGAAATACATCGAAGTTTTCATTTCTTCACCTCTGCTGAACTATTCAGCTCTGATCTCAATATTTAAAAATGTCAAACAAATTCAAGTAGTGTTGACCTTTCAACCAACGGTTTCAATAAATCCATTTCCATCACAAATGTGAGCTGAGATCCATTGTCGATTACCTTTTTCGAACATCAACGATTAATGAACAAAATATATAAAAATATTTCAAAATTTTAATTTTTGGGCGTGCAAGATTGCCAGGATAGATACACATGATACAACGGTTGGATTTTTTAGAATGACATTCTATGTGAATTGCGAAGCCATTTGATGATATAACTGTCAGTCCCACATCAGTCACTAAATCACCATTTAAGGCTATATATGAATTTCTTGCAATCTTTTGGTATCGCTGGTTTCTTAACAATATATCAGCAAATCATGTAGATTTAGAACAGTAGAATATGGAGTCTCTTAACATATGTTTAAGGTTAATTATACTATAACTGGAAAATTTGCCATGTCAGTGATTTTTTCTGTAGTTAAAAAAACTTTGGAGTGCATGGAGTTTTTCCCATGTGTTTTTAACATTTAAAAAAAGAAAAAAAAAAGTTTAAAATGATTATCCCAATATTGAATTGCAATAAATGGAAAGATAATATTTTGTAGGAACGAAGCAGAAACTAATAGTAATAATACAAAAGGTCTAAACCTACATTTTATACAGACCTTATGAGCAATCCTTACTGTCACAGGACAACTTTTCAACACCATTAATTCTTCTACCAATTTATTTATCAATGATATTTTGTTTAAGAAACCCGTGTGCTCCAGCATAATGCAAATAAAAAAAGCTAAAGCTAAACATGATACATAATGTATATAATACCTATAATCAGGTTTTGTTGGGGTATCCTGAAACAGTGTTTTTACTAGTGCCCCTCCCTCCATTAAAGCAACTGGGGTCAGATTTATCCTGTTTGTAACATCCCCAACTGCCCAAATTGAAGGAACCGACGTTTGAGAGTATTCATTAACCTGGGATGAAGAAGAGTGAGACCAACCGATTTACGTGGTATAATTAAGACCAATATCATATGAATATATACTAAATAATAATGATAAGCTTAAATTACCTCTATTGCTCCATCTTTAGCTATCTTCACACCAACAGACTCCAACCCTAAGTTCTGCATTGAAATTGCAGTTGATAAATACATTCATTATGTTTTTTTATCTCTTTCTGTTCAATGTATAAAATAAGATGGTTGCAAAAGAAAAATTTAAATAATAAAATTTAGAACGTCTAATGTAACCCTTAAAGAAGCTGAGCCAACTAAGAAGCAAGGGCAAATACACCAGAGTTCAAAAAAGTTCCCAACTTTAGTAAAGACGGAAATTTGCATGCAGCATCAGCAAGAATTATTCAAAGAAAATTAACATTGGGAAAATATTGGCACGTAATAGACTAAATAAAACAATAGTTAAAAAACTATTTCTATTAATCTATTCAATAATTTAAGTTGTTAACATAATTTTTCTGTAAGGTCAATCAAATTCCTCACCCTAAATCATTTTCTAAGCTAAAAGGTTTCATTATATGCGCATATTTAGATTTCAAACAGGTAACGGGAAAAGTAAAAACATATAATTGAAAATAATACCTTAGTATTTGGTCTTCGTCCAGTAGCAAACATAATATGTGAGAAACCATCCACTGTACCTTTGTTGGTTTTTAAAGAGAATGAACCATCAGCTGACTTCGTGATAGCTTGGGGAGACTCCTCAGTATGGAATTCAATACCTCTAAGAGACATTTGTTCTGCAACGAAATCTCTAATCTACAGACATAGTTCACAATTTAAATGAGATAGCTTATTAAGCAGTGACAACTCTCCTATTATATCATTCATGATTCAATACCTCTTCATCAAATCCCCTCAGAACCTTCTTTTGCCGAATAAAGACATGAACCTCACTTTTCAAACCATTAAAGATACCAGCAAACTCCAAGGCAATGTAACCACCACCAACAATAGCTATTTTCTCAGGTTTTGATGGTAAATCAAGGGCAATATCTGACTCTATTGCATATTCCTTCCCAGGAATATCAGGAATGAAGGGGCGACCACCAACAGAAATTAAAATGTGTTTGGCTGAATATAGCTTCCCATTAACATCAACCGTGTGAGGATCTATAATCTGTAGGTTCCAAAAGCATTACCACCATAAAATGAAAGCAAAACTTTTATCCTTTGATTAATATCTAGAAAGCTATTATGTACTTGGAAACAAAGCCATAGCACTATCCTACCTTTCCATGGCCTTCGATCAGCTTGACGCCAGCATTGTTCAAGATGTTCTTGTAGATGCCAGTAAGACGCTGCAACTCAGCATTTTTATTAGCTATCAAACTACTCCAATCATGCTTGGGCTCACTGTCATATCTCCAGCCAAAACCATTACTTTCTTCAAATTCGTGAGAAAACTTTGAAGCATAAACCAGCAACTTCTTTGGCACACATCCTCGTATTACACAGCTACAAGAAAAAAAGAAATGAAACAAAACAAAAAATAGACATTTTAATTCTTTTACAAAGGAACAAAAACTGAATAGCAAAATTAATGAACACAGTGATAAGGCCATAAAACATGGAAAATTGACTGGAGTTGCCAAGTTGTAAACATTTATTCATGTAAAAACCACTACCGGTTGAGTTCAAGGATCAATGATTATTAAGCTAGTATAAAGACACTGAGGTCATCTCTGATAAATTTCTCAATATGCTCTTGCAGAATAAGAAAATAAGAAAAATGAACCAAGCTTCTCCAATTAGTTAAAAATTTTATGCGTTACTTTAAATTAAGCTTTTGAAGATGCTAAACCATTGAACTTCAGCAAATTAGATTATGTACGCTAATTTCATAGAAGCTTAACCCATTTTTATTTCTTATTATATTATCTATAAGTAATTCTTTTATTAGGTTTAATTACTAAATTGGTCATTATGAAAAAAAAAATCAGTACCTATACTCAAAAATATATTTTAGTAATGCCCACGCATCTCTTTTTAGGACTAAATAGAATTAAAGTTATATATTCGTAATTAAATCTTTTTATCACGTTGCATGAAAAAGCCAATTACATAACTAACACTGTGACTTGTTGAAAAAGCTTGGTTAGCCCGAAATCTACGAATTCCTGTCCTTCACAACAACAAACCCTAGTTTAAATAAACGAAATTGAAAACGGAGAGAAAACGAGTGACTCACGTCCCGCCGACGCCCCCTGTGCTTTCGGAAGAGATGGTGGAGAAAGGGAGCTCGCAGATGGCAACAGAAGCGCCGTTATTGGCGGCAAAGCGAGAGGCTCGGACGCCTCCACTGCCAGCGCCGATGGTGAAGAGGTCGAAGTCGTAGTGGGTGGGGACAGCATCGGCTCCGTTTTGGGATTGGGCGCGGACGGCGAAGGTGCGGCGGCGCGTGGAGATTGAAATTAGGGATTTGGGAAGAGAGAGAGGGAGAAAGGAAGACCGAGGAAATGGAAGAGTTTTGGTGAAGAAGAGAGTGTTGAGAGAGAGAGATGGCGAAAAAGATAGCGAGGTCGCCATTGCTTTTTGTCTGTGTTTGTTCACTTCTCTGTGTATTCGTTTTGCTTGCTATATTATGCAGTTTTACTACTCTACTCTACATATAGTTTTATACTTTTCTTTTTCACTTTTAAAATTGAAAACCCTAAATATGTGATCTTAGAATAATCATGAAACATAACTAATATTCCATAAAAAAATTATAAATACACCAATCAAAGATATTAATTATTTAATTATACCTTTAAATATTTAAAAGGTATCCACTTGTTTAGAAAGCTAATTATATAATTCCAGCTAATTTTTAAATACATAAAAAATTATATGAACAACATAAAAAAAAATTTACTTCTATTTGATCGAATCAAAACAATAAATAATATCATTGAACTACAAATTTAAGTCTCGTTCCATAAAATGAATAGAAAAAAGAAAGAGTACTTTTTTGTTAAAGAATAAAAAAATGACAAAACTTTATTCACATGTTTTTAGACTAATTTATCGGGTCTTGACCAGATCATCGGTTAAGCAACATTCCTAATTTATTTTATATGTTATTTTATTTTATATTTTCCTGTCTATATGTACAAAAATGTTTTTATTATTTATTAGAAAACTTTAAAAACATGAAATAGATTAAAACTAAATGATATTTTGTAAAAAAAAATGAAAAAGGAAATAAATAAAAAGTAAAGTAAACTAAGTATTTATTATGTATGAATAAATGTAATTAGTCTATATAAAGTATTTTAAATAGGAAAAAAAGTGTTAATGTATTAATCAGTCATCACTTAAATTATGATAGGAAGTTAAATTTAAAAAAAAACTATTATACAAGTGATAAAAAGAAATATAAATATTATAGCAACTGTAACATAATTATAAAATTGATAAACAATTAAATTATAAATATTTTGAAGTATTTATAATATTCGAACACTTTTTATTTCATACCACGTTCAAAATTATTTTTGTATTTAGATGTTATGCTGTAAAATTATTTTATTTATTTAATTATTTTATTACATATCATCTCATTAATTATCTTTTTCTATTATTTTATATAATATCTTATATTAAATTATTATTTTTTCCTATCAATTATGATTTTTTGGATTAGTATTATATTTTAGATTCAACCAAGAAGTAAATCTAACTTTATTATTATCGTCCTCTTTCAACCTGATAAGAACATTTGGCATTCATCATAAGGCCAATAAAATGATCCCTGTAGTCTTTTCTATTCCATGGTCTTAACTTGAAGTAAAATGATATCAAATTCAAACAACGGTATGGATCCTGCAACTGTCCTCAATAACCTAAAAAAACATATGGATGAATGTCAACAAAGAAATCACGAGAAAATAAAGAATATGCAAGAATAGAATAATATTAAACTTCTGCAAATCCAACAAAAATAGTAAAAAAGTTTGAGTTAGTTTGAAAACAACACAAGACAATCCAACAAAAGGTAGGAAAAGACTTGGAGTTAGTCCGAAAACAACATCATACAGAGCTTCAAACTTTACGAAACGAGTTAAAGGTCCTCATTAAACGCCCTCGTACTAGTAAGTCGAACCTATAGTTGGAAGATACCGTAACATCAAGTCAAGTGCGAACACAACAATTATTAGCATCAACCATCAAAACACACTTAATGATCTGAAACTCAGAGAAAGCCAAAAGTCAACTCGAACACAAGTTGGGAAACCTTTTCGGGCAAAATGTCAAACCACCAAGTCAAGTAAGAAGGAGTTACTCAAGAAAGAATGTCAAGCGCAAGCATATTAACGAAGCAACTATTCAACTCCCACCTCTGAGAGAACCTATAATGGAAGCTTCATCTCGGCTTCAACCTACACACTCCTAACATACACAAATAATCGAAATTCATGAATAGCATAATGATCACCCATTCATTGCACGAATCATGGAAACCCTTCTCCCAAGTAATTGGGAACCACTCATGTTAGAGAAGTACGATGACTTGACATATCCAAAGAAATTTAGCAATGTACAAAGTACAGGTAAATTTGTACATTAACAATGGAGCAATTCTGGGCAAAGTTTTCCCGCACCACGTTGTGAGGACAAGCCTTTGAAAGCATTGAAGGGGAGATTGATGATAATGTGAAACATATCCCTACATTCCCAAGAGATGATTTTGATGATGATTCAAGTCAACAACATTCAAAACTCAAGCAAGTCCAAGATATGATTTGATAAAGATTTTATTCAACATTCAAACAAGCCCAAGATGATTCCTAAAGACTAGATAGAGTCTTAGAATATTGGATATGGAGGTACAAGTTGATGAAGTGGTATTATGCATAAGCCTCTAAAGCACAAGTGTGATAAATTTCCTAACATGACATTTTTCACTGTCATAATTGATTATGATGCATCAGAATTGAAAAATTTATTTTTACCCCGACATAATCGATTATGCTGAGGAGATAATCGATTATGACAGTTCGAAATTCAAAAATATATCTATTTTGAAGAATAAATGTTTTTGAATATATCTTGATTTTTATCCACAAAAATATTAATGTCCAACGGTCATTTTCTGATGTTATTTTTCTATTTAATTAAGTTTTGATGGAAAATAAAAAACACACAATTATAGAATTCAAAAATTCAATTTACATTCAATCAATTTTGAGAAAAAAATTATGAACAAGGCAACAAATATATTTTACACCTTCTGAGAAAACTATTTTCTCTACTGTCTTCTGTGCTTTCATTGTTAATCACATTTGTCCTTGGAAGTTGGCATTCCACAGGATTCTACAATTTGTTATCTCCATTACCAGGTGTGACTGTTCTAATTTTATTGCCTTTATCCTTTTGTGGGTTTAGGAGGTTTAAGTTAATCAATGTTATTTTAGGGTTTCATGTGTGGGAACTGTTCATCCCTTTGATTTGTTCAGGAAGGTATTCATCCCTAATGTGATTCTAGGGAGGTATTCATCCTTAGTGGGATTCTAAGGAGGTGTATTTATCCTTTGATTTGTTCAGAGGAGGTGTTCATCCCTAGTGGGATTTTAGGGAAGTGTTCATCCTTAGTGGGTTTCTAAGGAGGTGATTGTTTTTTGAATTAGTTTGCTTTTTGCTGAGTTGATTGTAATTTGTAAACTGAATTTAAAAGATAGTGAATTGGGGTCACTCTTGTGTTAAGAGTTGACTGAGAACTGGATGTAGGGTTGTCTATACCCGAACCAGTATAAATCATTGTGTGTTCTTCTCTTTTCCTTATATCTTTTTCACTGCATTACTCTCCTTACACCCCTTATTTTTATCTCTATCTTTCTCTATCTTGTTAATATTTTATCTCTCTGATTATATTGCTTCCGTTTTATCTTTGTTCAATTTGATAATTAAAATTGAATTAATAAACATTGGACATCTTAAAATAAATTTTTAATTTGGCATCTATTTTAATTTGTGCATCTATTCACCCCCCCTCTAGATGTCATTTGTGTAACAAGTGGTATCAGAGCTTGGTTAGATAAGATATTTCCAAATGATCTATCAAGATGTCTATGTAAAATCAGGTTTACAAGGAATGAGCCTCAATAAACAAACCACCACTATTTGAAGGAGAAAACTATCAGTTTTGGAAAGCGAGAATGAAATATTTTTACAAATACTAGATTATGGTGTTTGGGATACTGTACTCAACGGTCCCTACATTCCGATGAGAACAACGGAATCTGGAGTTGTTCCAAAGACTTTTGACCAATGGACGTTGGATGAAAACAAGCGTGCCCATTATGGGACACTCTTGAAGTGACACATGAAGGAACAAATGATGTAAAGCGAGCACATAAGAACACACTCATCCAGGAGTATGAATTGTTTCAAATGCAGCATAATGAAAGCATCACAAATTTCCAGACACGCTTCACACATATAATAAATCACTTGAAAGCATTAGGAAAGAGTTTTGACAATGAGGAGTTGAACACAAAGATCTTGAAATCCTTAGACAGGAATTGGCAACCAAAGGTCACTACTATTACAAAATCAAAGGATCTCACAGAAATGAATATTACTACTCTATTTAGAAAGTTGTGAGAACATGAGATGGAGTTACAAAGGTTAAAGAATGGTGAACAGAATCAAGCCAAGACGATAGCTCTAAAAGCAGAAAAAAATCTTCACAAGATGAAAGCGAAAATGAAGGTAAGTTTTCGGATTCTGATATATATCTTTTACTTAAACAATTTTCTCGTTTTATGAAGAACAAGAAAAAGAGACAACAATGAAAAAAGAAAACCAATAGTTACGAGTGCTATGGATGTGGAAAGCTTGTCATATCAAACCCGATTGTTCGGAACTTAAGAAAGAGAAGAAAGATATGAAAGAGAAGAAGAAAGAGAAGAATGGTATCTATAAGAACAAACGCAAAACTTATATTTCTTGGGAGGATATTGATTCTTCCATAACACAAGAGAGTTCTTTCGAAAGCAGTGGTGGAGAAGAAGAAGCAAATCTTTGCTTTATGGCAAAAAGTGATGATGAAGTCTCATCACAAGAAACCTCATCACAGGTAAGTACTACAAAATCCTTAAATGAATATGATGAGTTGTTTAAAGAATATCAAGATATGTATGAGGGTTTTACCAAGTTATCTAAGAAATACAATGCACTTAGACAAAAGATTAATGCATTAGAAAATACTGTTGGTATTCTTGAAAAAGAAAATGAGTGCTTAAAGAAAGATGTTGAGAAATTTAAAACTTTGTCTAAAAATAAAGAAGTTTCTAAACCTTGTAAAAATTGTAATCATTTGGAAAATGAGATTTTCAAGTTAAAGAAAATAATAAGCAAGTTTTCAAAATCTTCTGAAAATCTTGATTCTATATTAGGTTATCAAAGAGAGAATTCTAGCAAAGCTGGACTTGGTTACAAACCCAAAGAAAGTCTAGAACCTCATAAAACTATTTTTGTGAAAGAGTCAAGGAAAATAGGTGTGAAACCAGTTTCAAAAACTTTAACAAACTCATTTAGACCTTTTTAAAGAAAACCAACATGTGTTTTATTGCATGAAATTAGGTCATACATCAAATAGATGTTACATAAAGCATTTTGTTATATCTAATGGCAAATATGAATGGGTGCCTAAAGGGTCAAAACATTTATACATGTCTAGATGATAGTTTGAGCATCTAATAGATTATGAATTTTCATAATTTTTTTTCTTGTTGTCATAATCAATTATGTTGATTCTGAAGGTGTTGTGATAATCAATTATTATATCATGGTTCTATTCTTTTATCCTTAGTCTTTTGGCAGAGACTTATGATTCTACTAACCTTCTTAAGGACCCAAAAATAATTAAAGGGTACCTAGATTTGTATGTTGATATTGCAGGTAATTATCAAGGATGAGAAATCAATGCAGGTTATTGGAGCTAAATGGGTGTACACAAACAAGCTAGATGAACAGGGAAATATTACAAAGATAAGTTTATTATTGTCTCTCACGCCTCTGCATTGAATATATGCATTATCTGTCACATAATTCGATTATTGACTAATTTTGAAATTTAAAAATTTTGAAATTTGAAAGTCTTAATTTTGAAAATTTGAAAATTTGAAAATTTTGAAAATCTAAATTTATGAAAATTTGAAATTATTAAAGTTTGAAATTTTGCAGTTTGAGATTTTTGAAATTTGAAATTTTACGGTTTGAGATTTTGAAATTTTAAATTTTTGCAGTTTGAGATTTTTGAATTTGAATTGGAATAGAAATTTGAATTTGAAAGCTACCTCAATAAGAAGACTGCAATTTCGAAAACTACCGCATTCCATTTCATTATCTCTACAATCATTTCATTCCCCTATCTTTTCTCTCTTCATTTGCCTTCGGTATCTTAGATATTGCCTCCTTATTATGATGTTCTTCTCTATGACACTTTGTGATGCATTATCTTCTCTGTCTTGTTTTATATGCTAATTTGTGCAAATTTGTGCTCAATTTCTACTGCAATATTTTTCATAATTATCAATAAAATAGGGAGAGATTTTGATGATATTAATCTGTGTGAAATAAGGAGAAATTTTTTTCTTTTACAATAATTTTTTTTATTATCAATGAAACAGGGGGAGATTTTTATTTTTTTGTGATTATCAATGAAATAGGGGGAGATTTTTGGATGAATTAAAATCTGTATGAAATTCATTCCTAATTCTGAATTAAACAAGGGGAGTTAGGAGAAGTTTTGCTCAGATAAGTTAGGGGGAACTTTGTTATTAACATATCTCGGGGGAGTTTAAATATACTGGGCTAATTTGTGTTATACTATACTGTGCAAATTTGTGCTAATTTTGAGTTGGACATATAGACTCAAGCATTTTAATTCATTTCAGGTGTTTCCTTGATCATCATAAAAAAGGGGGAGATTGAAAGCAACAAGGGGGAGATTAACGACAATGTGAAACATGTCCCTACATTCCCAAGAGATGATTTTGATGATGATTCAAGTCAACAACATTCAAAACTCAAGCAAGCTCAAGATATGATTTGATAAAGATTCTATTCAACATTCAAGCAAGCCCAAAATGATTCTTGAAGACTAGATAGAGTCTTAGAATACTGGATATGGAGGTACAAGTTGATGAAGTGGTATTATGCATAAGTCTCCAAAGCACAAGTGTAATAAATTTCGTAACATGATATTTTTCACTATCATAATTATTTATGATGCATCATAATTGAGAAATTGATCTTTACCCCGACATAATCGATTATGATGAGGAGATAATCAATTATGGCTGTTCGAAATTCAACCTGTTTTGAAGAATAAATGTTTTTGAATATATTCTGATTTTTATCCACGAAAATATTAATGTTCAACGACCATTTTTTTATGCTATTTTTATATTTAATGAAGTTTTGATGGAAAATAAAAAACACACAATTACAAAATTCGAAAATTTAATTTACATTCAATCAGTTTTGAGAAAAAATTCTGAGCAACGCAACAGAGATATCTTACACCTTTTGAGAAAACATTTTTCTCTACTGCCTTCTGTGCTTTCATTGTTAATCACACTTGTCCTTGGAAGTTGACATTCTACAGGATTCTATAATTTGTTGTCTCCATTACCAGGTGTGACTGTTCTAATTTTATTGCCTTTATCCTTTTGTGGGTTTAGGAGGTTTAAGTTAATCAATGTTATTTTAGGGTTTCTTGTGTGGGAGTTGTTCATCGCTTTGATTTGTTTAGGGAGGTGTTCATCCCTAGTATGATTTTAGGTAGGTATTCATCCTTAGTGAGATTCTAAGAAGGTGTTTCTATCATTTGATTTGTTCAGAGGAGGTGTTCATCTCTAGTGGGATTTTAGGGAGGTGTTCATCCTTAATGGGTTTCTAAGGAGGTGATTGTCTTTTGAATTAGTTTATTTTTTGCTGAGTTGATTGTAATTTGTAAACTGAATTTAAAAGAAAGTAAATTGGGGCCACTCTTGTGTTAAGAGTTGACTAGATGTATGGTTGGTTATACCCGAACCAGTATAAATCATTGTGTGTTATTCTCTTTCCCTTATCTCTTTTTCATTACATTACTCTCCTTACACCCCTTATTTTTATCTCTATCTTTTTCTATATTGTTAATATTTTATCTCTCTGATTATATTGTTTCTGCTTTATCTTTGTTCAATTTGATAATTAAAATTGAATTAATAAATATTAGACATCTTAAAATAAATTTCTAATTTGACATCTATTTTAATTTGTACATCTATTCACCCTTCTCTAGATATCATTTGTCTAACAACCTTATGATGGTACAACTTTTTACCATTTAACTTTGTTAATTCATACTACATGTTAGTAGAAAGATTTCGAGTTAGGTTTGCAAATAGTAATATGCACAAAACCACTTTAGTGGCTTTAAAAAGTGTGAAACAAGGCGATGTTGAATCCCTCCACAGTTTCATGGGACGATTCGTCAAAGTATCAAATTATATACTGAATTTGGACCTTGTTGTTGCATTACACACAATACAAGTCACTTTACATCTCAGACCCTTAATTAATAGTTGTTTCGCCTATCCATTGAGAACCCTCGATGAATTGCACACCTGAGCAGCCAATTATATATGCATGGAGGAGAATAACAACAAATTTAAAAAAAGGACACCTCTCCTTGGACGTACTCAGCCTAATCCTCCAAAACACCAAGGACAACTAAGTATGAATGTCAACCATGGCAACGAGGCAGGGGCGAGTTTTATCTCCCCAATCCCTGTCTCCAACTTTTTTAACTATCCTCGCCCTCACTCATGATCCTCGTCGGGGTTAGAAATTAAGTCTTCATACTTGTCCTCGTTAGGTTTTGGGTTTCTCCGCCTCCACCCCATACTCGATCTACATTATTTAAAAAAATATATTTATAATAAATTAATTTTACTATGTTTATGTATTTTTTGTACATAAATAAATATTTATAATTTATAATTATTATTAATTAAATATATATTTTAATTTATTATATTTATATTAAAATATGTATATAAAAAACATTTAATTATTTTTATTTATACAAATGTAGAATACTTATATTATTATTATTATTATTGTATACAAATATTTGAATACTTATAACATTATTATTATAATATTATATTCAAACATTTGATTATATGTATAAATTAATTCATTTCTAAGTTGTCATTTAAAAATATAAAATATAGAGTTTATAAAAAACTTTTTAATAAGTTAATTCTTATTTAATTAGAGTAAAGTAATACAAATTTAAATTATCAATTCTTTTGAATCCTTTAAAATACAATTATTTTATTTTGATAAAAATTGATATATAACAAATAAGAATAATAAGATCCAAAAAAAATGACATAATAAAATCTAATAAAGATAAATTATATTTAAAATAATATTAGTTCCTACTAATATTTATGTAAAATATTTAAAAAAAATAAAGAATAAGAAAAATTAACTTTGTGTTCATCAAATTGATTAAAAAGATTGAAAAAAAAATTGATTAGAGAAATTAATGAAATGTTAGAATGTAAAAGGTAAATAATGTAATAAACAAATTGATATAAAAGATTGAAAAATACAAAAAAAATTAAAAAGTGGGTAGAAGAAAAGTAAAAACGGTGAAATATTAAAAAAAAATGACATTATATATAATTGAAAAAGAAAAGAAAATATTTTTAAAATATTAATATTTTAAAATTTAAATTTAAATATAAAGTCGGGACGAAGATGGGGCGGGGATTGCATTATTCATCCCCGCCCCCCGATCAACTTGGTTTTTCCACGTAAAATTTGGGGCAGGGACGAGTCGATCTCACGGGTACGAGTTTAATTGACATCCCTATACATACCTTTGAATGTTAACAGATAATACATCTTGCAAGAGGCTTTTATTAAATTAGTGTGCGGACCATCACCTTTATCATCTTAAACTCATGTTCATACCATCAAGTACTGTCATTTTCATAAGAATTATGGGCATACTACCGACTAGAGCCAATAAATCAAAGATATAATCGAAGAACTCATCTAATCTAGTTCTGTTACACACTTCATTCGTAACAACTCAGAGTTGTAAAACTTATAAAAATTATACCTTACTCAAGGTAACACGAGTATAAAAGTTGTACTTTACTTGAGGTAACACAAGTATAAAAGTTGTATCTTACTTAGAATCACATGAGTATAAAAATTGTACCTTACTCGAGGTCACACGAGTATAAAAGTTATAGCTTACTTAGGGTCATATGAGTATAAAAGTTGTATCTTGCTTGGGGTTATACGAGTATAAAAGTTGTACCTTACTCGAGATCACACAAGTATAAAAACTCTACCTCACTTAGGGTAACATGAGTATAAAAGTTCTACATTACTCAGGCTCACACATGAGTATGAAAATTATACCTTAACATGAGTATAAAAGTTGTACTTTACTTGAGATCACACGAGTATAAAAATTCTACCTTACTCAGTGTCACACGATTTATATATACCTTACTCGAAGTCACACGAGTATAAAAATTCTACCTTACTCGGGGTCACATAAGTTATATATATCTTACTCGAAGTCACACGAGTTATACATACATTACTCTGGTATATGAGTTATCAAAACCTACATCTATCTTACTCGGGGTCACACGAGTTATACATATCTTATTTAAGTATATAAGTTATCAAAATCTACATCTATCTTACTCAGGATCACACGAGTTATATATATCTTGCTCAAAGTCACACGAGTTGTACATACTTTATTTAGGTTGTTATTGCTAAAATTACAAATATATCAAAAGGCATGAATAGAGAGATGGGGAAGGCATTAAAGGATTTTATTGATAATTGAAACTATCAAGAGTTAAGGATCGATATTGACAGAAGTGAATACAAAGTAAAGGGTAAACTATATGTGACAAGTAGGAATTGAAAGCAATGAGGGGGAGATTGATGGCAATGTGAAACATGTTCCTACATTCCCAAGAGATGATTTTGATGATGATTCAAGTCAACAACATTCAAGACTCAAGCAAGCCCAAGATATGATTTTGTTAAAGATTCTATTCAACATTCAAGCAAGCCCAAGATGATTCCTGAAGACTAGATAGAGTTTTAGAATACTAGATATGGAGGTACAGGTTGATGAAGTAATATTATGCATAAGCCTCCAAAGCACAAGTGTGATAAAATTTCGTAACATAACATTTTCACTGTCATAATCAATTATGATGCATCAGAAATGAAAAACGATTTTCTCTATCATAATTGATTATACTGGTAACATAATCGATTATGGCAGTTAATATATCCGTTTTAAAGAATAAATGTTTTTTAATACATCCTGATTTTTCTCTATGAAATTATTAATTACCAACAACTATTTTTTATGCTATTTTTCTATTTAATTAAGTTTTGATGGAAAATAAAAAAAAAACACACAATTACAGAATTCGAAAATACAATTTACATTCAATCATTTTTGAGAAAAGAATTCTGAGCAAGGCAAACAGAGCACTTTTAGGTTTTCTAAGAAATTTTTTCTATACTGTCTTCTGCGCTTTCATTATTAATTACATGTGTTCTTGGAGGTTATCATTTTACAGGCTTCTACAATTTGTTGTCTCCATTTCCCAAGTGTGACTGTTCTTATTTTTATTATCTTCATCATATGTGGATGATTGTTCTTATCTTACTCTTTCATCCTTTGTGGGTTTAAGAGGTTTAAGTTAATCAATTGTGTTATTCATCCTTTGATTTATTCAGAGGAGGTGTTCATCCCTAGTGTGATTCTAGGGAGGTGTTCATCCTTTGTGTATTGGTGGCAAAGGAGGTGTTTTTCATCTCTAGTGGGATTCTAGGGAGGTGTTCATCCTTAGTGGGATTATAAGGAGGTGTGTTCATTCTTTGATTTGTTTAGAGGAGGTGTTCATCCCTAGTGGGATTCTAGGGAGGTGTTCATCCTTAGTGGGTTTCTAAGGAGGTGATTGTCTTTTGAATTAGTTTACTTTTTGTTGAGTTGATTGTAATTTGTGAACTGAATTTAAAAGATAGTGAATTGAGGTCACTCTTGTGTTAAGAGTTGACTAGAAACTGGATGTAGGGTTGGCTATACCGAACCAATATATCTCTTTCCCTTATCTCTATCTTGTCGATATTTTATCTCTCTGATTATATCGCTTCTACTTTATCTTTGTTCAATATGATAATTAAAATTGAATTAATAAATATTGGATATCTTAAAATAAATTTTTAATTTGACATCTATTTTAATTTGTGCATCTATTCACCCCCCTCTAGATGTCATTTGTCTAACAAGAATGTGTGAATCGAAGGTACAATTTGTGAATGCTTAGGAATTGCTCGAAGGAATGTGTCACCGAAAAAAGGTTGAGGAATAAATGGAGAAATAATTTGATAAGGTGTGATCAGTCAAACATCGAAGATTGAAGAGTTGAAGACATCGAATCTAAGGGTGAAAATCGACAGGGACAAGATATCAAGAGGAAGTTATGCAATTGAGAGATATGCGGAGACAATTACTGTCTCATTATGTGATATGCGCACTTATGGATGATACATGGCAACAAAGCGGGTCGAGGAAAAGAATAGCAATTATAATAAAGTAATTATTCGTGGATTTTTATTCGCAAATTCGTGTACTTTATTTGACTTCATTTTATTTTTATGTTTATTTTAGCAATTACACATAAAAATATAAATAGGGTGAAATAAATGTAAAAAATGGTGATTATCAAATTATACGAAGAAACTTGCATTGTAAAAAATCTGCTACGAACAAGGGACAAACATTTTCCAATGGAGTTCTTTGCAATTTGAATGTCCACTTTTATTGATTTCCTTTATCATTTCATGTTTTATCTTTAGTAATGAGTTAGATTTACATTTATGCAATTTACTTTCTTCACACATTTATCTTTTGTTGCACATTTACTTTCTAGCGGTTTACTTTCATTGTACTTTTATTATTCTTACAATTTACTTTAAATGTTTCAAGTTATATTAAAAATCCAAATTGTGTGCTAACATTCTTTGATTGAAATACTTTGTATCTTAATTATTGAATGATCAATGTTAATTGAGTATAAGCCGAAGAATTCATATTTGCAAGTACAAGTTAAAAGAATCCACATGGTGTTTCAATTATTCATTGCATACTTGGATATAGGTTTATTTAATCGAACAACAAATCATTTACACTAGAAACATAGGTATATAAGTTATCAAAACTAGTATCTACTTTACTCGGGGTCACACAAGTTATATATACCTTATTCAGGTATACGAGTTATTCAAACATGCATTTAACTTACTCGGGGTCACACAAGTTATACATACTTTACTCAGGTATAAATTATCAAAACCTATATCTACCTTACTTCAGGTAACACGAGTTTACATACCTTATTTGAGTGTATAAGTTATCAAAATTACCAAGCTCTTATTTTCTTTTCATAAAGCTTTTGAGCCATTATCTTTACATGACAAATAAATAGGCTGAGTAAATCTCACAAATATATATCTTGGTCTAACCGAATAATGATTTATAGGATAAATAAGTTCAAACTGAACACTACTAAATGAAATGATAAATTTAACCTTAAACTCATTTGACCTCTATTCTTAAAGGAATTCGGCCTTCAAGCTTGAGGAGCTTGTGTACCTACCCAACCCAAATCCATTAAAATTACTTTATTTATTTAATTATCTTTTTATATATTATCTTATTAATTATCTTTTATTTGTTATTATTTTGTATAATATCTTATATCAGATTATTATCTTTTGGGATATCAATTATTATCTTTTGAACTATTATTATGTTCCGGGTCCTATGTAAAGAGACTCAACCAATGAGTAAATCTCACCTTATCACTCATTCTTAAATACACTACCCTCTTGTCTAAAAGCTTACTTGAGTGCTAAAATATTTTTTATAGGTGCACCTCTACTCTTTTTAGAGGAAACTACTTTCAACTATCTTGAAGTCGCAACTTAGAATTTGCTCTATCGACCTCCTTAGTCCAACCTCACACCTTTTTTGTTGACCTCTAGTAAGAATAATTTTTATTCATATTATTGTGACCAAGTGGGAACATGAAGTATTTGCATATTCATATGTTTGTATAATTATTATTTTTTTAATATTTTTTAAAATTATAACATTTTTATTTTTCTTTCATGAAATTAATGAATATTTAATAAAAAAACTTCTTCATATACGTAGTTTCCAAATAAATTATCTCGACTTATGACCGACCTAACGGTTTGATCACTATTCGATCTTCTCTTATATGTTCGATTTCACAAATCTAGCCAAAAAGTATAATCTATCACCATAAATCTCGCATAACAATAATCAAGCTATTTAATGGACATAATAACAAAATCTCAAACCCTGACCTAAAGATTATGGATCCAAAGTAGAACAACTCATTAAAAAGACTTAGGGTTAGATTATAAGCAAGTTCACAAAACAAGAAATATAATTAATCAAAATCCAGTGATTTTTGGACAATAACATTTGGCGTCATCTGTGGAAAACAGTAAAGTGTTTTCTATTACATGAAAGAGAAAAAGCCAAAAAGAATGAGAGGAAAAAAAACCTTTATGGGAAGATAATAAGTAAGGGAAAACTTTCATAGAAGAAGAAAACATCATAGTAAATCTTCTATTTGATTGATGATGACTTGATAATTGATTTAGAAATAGTTGCAAGCTGTTAGGTTGATGAAAATATTACATCTTGAAAAGTCTCACATCACATTTGATAAGAAATGGAGTGGGTGATAGTAGTTATATAATGGGCTTAAAGTCCATGAGGTTTCTCACCTCAGTCAAAGACACTTTAAGCTTATATTTAAATTTTCTTATACTCTTGAAGTAGAGTGTTGTGAGGTTTAGTTTAAATTCTTGCTTTGGAGAGTGTGGGTGTACTTGGGGTCAAAGGCATGAGAGAGTTGTCTATGTGTTGTAAACACTTTCACATAGTATCATTCTCTAGTTATTATTAGATAACGATTGTGGTTTTTCTCCGATTTTTGGAGTTTCCATGTTATATTATTGTGTTGATTGTTTTTCTCTTATTTCTCTATTAGTAGGGTAATTCTCGAGGATAAATGTTAATGTTCTTTATGACATTTTTTTCCCATCAGAGTGGTATCAGAGCTTATGGCTCAGTAGGATTTTTCTTAGTATGCTCTGTGGTTGCAGCTTAGTATGATCTTCCACATCAGAAAAGATTAATTCCTTCTTGCTAGAGAATCATCATTGATTGCTAAAGTTGCAATGTCATTTGCAAGTGTTGTCAAATGCGATATAGAGAAATTTGATAGAAGGATCCATTTTGGCTTGTGGCAAACTCAAGTCAAAGATGTGCTGATACAATCTGGATTACACAAGGCGTTGAAAGAAAGAACTTCTGATATGGAGGAAGAGAAATGGAAGGAACTAGATTTGAGAGCTGCAAGTGCAAATTGCTTGTTTTTTGCCAATAATGTTCTTGCAAATGTGCAAAAGATGTCAATGGCAAAGGAACTTTGGGAGAAATTCGAAGACTTATATCAAGCAAAGGACATCTCAAATCGATTGTTGTTGAAGGAGAAGTTTCATAACTTACGCATGGGTGATGATACGAAAGTCTCTGATCATCTTAGTAATGTTAATGAGATTGTCTCTAAATTAGAGGCTATTGGAGTCAAGATTAAAGAAGAAGATATAGTTTTAAGACTCATTTGGTCTCTTTCGTCTTCCTATGAACTTATCAAGCATGTCTTGATGTATGGTAAGGAAACTTTGAGCTTTGATGAAGTTGTTGGTAAGATTCTTTCTGAAGAGAGAAGTATGACAAGCATGCCAACAAACTCAATGATGACTATTAGAAGTGGGACACATGGGAACAAGAACTATAGAAAGAATGTGGTATGTTGGAAATGTGAAAAGTCTGGGCATGTAAAGAAAAATTGTCCAAGTGAAAAACATCACAAAAATATGAGTCAGATTCAGATACTAAGACTATCTCTCTCATGTTGGGAGAGGGTGATCTTTTGTAAAAAGATGAGTTAAGTATCTTCATGGTATAACTGCGTTGTCATGGAAAAAGGTGAGTTTTTTGCTAGCAGTAATTGTGCAAGGACATTGGCTAATATTGATGCAATGTGTGTGGTTATTATACACGGGTGTTGGTTAGCATTGATGCAGGTGTGCAGTGAAAGGAAATTCTTGGAATGGTTTAATTTCAAGTGAGGTATACTCTTTATGGTGGAGTATGGATGATTGTTGGTGTAGGAAATGAAGATAAAAATGAAGATGTGTTTATTTTAATCATAGTGGAGATTGTTGGGTTGATGAAAATATTAAATCTTGAAAAGTCTCACATCACATTGGATAAGTAATAGAGTGAGTGATAATAGCTATATAATGGACTTAAAGTTCATGAGGTTTCTCACCCCAGTCAAAGACACTTTAAACTTGTATTTGACTTTTCTTATACTCTTGTAGTAGAGTGTTGCGAGGTTTAGTTTAAATTTTTACTTTGGAGAGTGTGAGTGTACTTAGGGTCAAGGGCATGAGAGAGTTGTCTATGTGTTGTAAAAATTTTCACATAGTGTTATTTTCTAGTTATCATTAGATAACGATCATGATTTTTCTTCGATTTTTGGAGTTTCCATGTTATATTCTTGTGTTGATTATTTTTCTCTTATTTCTCTATTAGTAGGGTAATTCTCGAGAATAAATGATAATGTTCGTGAGCAATATACAAGCATCACTAATAAACACATAATAGATAAATTGAAGTTTATTTTTATTTATTTATAAATATTCTTATTATTTATACAACTTTTAAGTTTTTTTTTTTGGTAAATATTTTGTATATTTGTGCAAGAAGCCATCAAAACTATGCAAGAGAGGGAATATTTTTCATTTCCAATATAAGTTGGGAGCATGTTTAGGGACTTCATCATTTGAAAAATTAATTTGAACGGTAAGATGATTAACATAACTTGAGGATTATGAGAGCCTTAAGGTTTATCTTCAGACAAGATTTTTGTTTGCTATATGGACCTCAAGTCACAGTTGATTGACAAAGCGGTTGCCAATAAGGTAAGGGCTAATTTTATCCAATATATGACCTTTCAAGTAAATATATTGGAGCATATGTGTTTACTAATCATTATTTAACTATGCAAGGGTAAGGGTACCAAGGTCAAATTTATTTCTTCAAAAATATTATTTAGCTCTCACAATTTTTATTTTTATTTTCAAAACTTTTGAAGTTTTTTTTGTCAAAAATACTTAATATATTAAATACTAAAATAATATCTTAAATTAATATATTATTATTATTATTTTATTTGTTATTATTTATTTATGTTTTGTTATTTTTATTATAAATATTTATTATCATTTATTATTATTATTATTATTATTATTATTATTATTATAATTTGTTGTTATTCCATGAAAAATTAACAAATAAGATATGTGCTTAAATATTTATATATGATAAAATTGTTATGTTTTAAATTCATTAAGACATACATTGAAACTATATTTATAAATAATTGTTTATTTATTTTAATCTAGTCTGTTATTTGTATATTTATTTTAAGGTTTTGACATTATCTGACATGACGATAATATAATTCTTTGAAGTCGAATAACTTTATGCGATGACCCTTTAAGGTTAGACGAATGTACATGAAGATCTTTTAAGATTGAACGACTCTACATGATTACTCTTTAAGGTTGAACGACTTTACATGATAATCATTTAAGGTCAGATGATTCTATATGATGATCCTTTGAGATCGAACAACTCTACACCTTTTAGGTCTAATGATTCTATACAACGACCCTTTGAGGTCAGACGACTCTACATAATGACCCTTACGACAATAATGTACTTTGATTATCAGTATAATAACTAAGTGACTCAACATAATACTATTGTCAATGACTTACTTAAGCCTCATCGTCCATAACTTGAGGATGAGAGGCTATGTGATGTTCGAATGAGGGTCTTGCCTAATAACCAAACGACGATATAATAACGCAATCATTTGACCTACCTAAGCCTCATCATCCGTGACTTGAGGCTCGGGGGTATGTGGTGTTCAAATGAAGGGTCCCGTCTTAGTAACCAAAACAATGACATAATAACGCAATCATTTGATTTATTTTGAGCCTCAATGTTTATGAATTAAGACTGAGGGACTATGTAGTGTCCAAACGAATTATATCATCGTGTGACCAGTCCAACGGCTCGGTCACGACGCGATCTTCTCTCTTATAGATGCGATTCCACAAATCTCACATAAAAGTATGATCTATCACCATAAATCTTGCATATAGAAAATCAAGCTATTTAATGAACATAATAACAAAATATCGGACCCTGACCCAAAGATTCTGAATCCAACACAGAACAACCCATTCAAAAGAGACTTAAGATTTAGATTATAATCAAATTGATAAAAAATACAACTAATCAAAATCTATAAATTTGTATTCAATAATAATATATAATTATAAATTTTTTACGATAAATAGAATAATATGTCAATATTTTATAGTACCATAAATTATCTGCATCAAATAATATTTTGGAAAAAAATATACACTTTTAACCATGATGACTTGACCAACATACCGTATTTAAAATATTCATAAAAATCGACACAACCAATCATTTTCTTTTTTAACATCTCTAATCTTCCATCCAGTACTTCTCACGTGCTAAGATCGATCCCAACTAGTTTACTTACATTTCATAACAAAGCTTGTATTTTGGTCCGCTGATACAAATAAATCATGAAAAATTAAAAGGATGTTTTCAAAACAAAAGTTAGGAGATTTCATGTAAAAGAAAAATAAAATAGAAAGCCTTCATTGACAAGTTCGAAGAGAAATAAATTTTTTTATAACATGAGAGAAATAAAAGAAACGAGAAAGTTGAAATTTGACAAGTTCAAAGAGAAATAAGAATTTTATAAAAAAATGCTTTCATACGAGAAATAAAAGAAACGAGAAAGTTGGAGTGGTCAAACGATAAACTTATTCGGCATTTCTATATATTCTTCCTCTATTTTAATATTCATAAGAAACTTTTTAAGATGAATTTTTTAAAAATATTTTAAATTATTCTTTTTGAAAACTTTATGGAATGATATTTCTAAAAATATTTTCTTATGTGAAGTTTTTCAAAAATGTTCCATAATCAACTTTTCAAAAATATTTTGGATTAATTTTTTTTATTTTTTTTTTCAAATTAACATTTCTAAAATAATAAAGTTATGCTTTGTAAAAAGTCATTTTTAAATTTAATATCTTGAATTGATTTTTTAATACAAATATTTTAAAATATATTTTTGGATCATTAATTTCATAAAACTAACGAATATATATATATATATATATATATATATATATATATATATATATATATATATATATATATATATATATATATTTGTTCTTTTTGAAAATTAAAATAAGAAAAATACAATTAAATCACGATCCAGGTAGTAACTTCTTTGCAAATTAATGTGGCCGAGGTTCATAAAATATTAAAAGAAAAGATGTCATGGAAAGATATTTTAGTGCTTAAATTACTGAAAGGACCAAATATGTGAATTTTCAAAGGATATATTGTAAAATCATCAAATCATAAATTCTTTTTAATTTATAATATTCTTACCAAAATTTTAATGGATAATAATTAGTACTTATTTATATGTTAATTATTGTATATTATATATCACTGAATAATTAAAGTTATTTATTATGAAAAACATTCTAGTATCCGAGAAATTCGACCACAATAATATTGTTTTTTAAATAAACATGGAATGAAATAAAATATGAATAAAACTATTAATCTTTGCGATGCGAATCCCCATGATACCCAATTCTACCCATACAACACTTATCATTTGTTCATTTTATTTTCCTATCACAGTTTTCTCTATGATAACATAATTTGAATTCACTATTAAAAATATTAATAGTAAAAAACTATCTTACCAATAAACAGTCTTTTGATCTCATCATGGATTGCGATATTCTGGACAGTAATTAATTTTGGATTTAAAAACTATAATAAAAACCAATGGAAAAGGAATGACGAATAAATATAATTTGTTTCTTAACATATAATTATAAAAGTTTATAATGTGATTTTCATCGTATTAACTTTTGTATAGCTTTAACAACAATACAAAATAACCCTTGGTTATGTAGCCTGTTTATTTATCTTAATATATTTCTTCAAAATACATTTCAACTTCTTAATTTAGAAATATCACAACATGAAATCACTGCATAAGATAAATAATACGCAACTACAATTCTACTAATTTTAAAACAATTATTTGTATACTATATAAGATTTTGTTCAAATATAATATTTTAAAATACTCCCTAGCTTTTATCTTAATCGTAAATTTCAAGTTTAATCCCTAAATTATTTTCAGTAAGAATTATATATGGTTATAATCATATCAAAGAAGAAACGAATTAATGAATGGAAAACGAAGTACACAATTAAAATTCCGAAGTGGTAGTGGAAGAACCACTACTTTTCACTCCCTAAATTCATTCATTGACTTCTAAGTGTTCAAATCTGGATATTTAATTATAGTTCAGGAATATATTTTTTAAATATTTAATTCATTTTTTGTTTTAAAAGTTTAGAAGACACTAATTATTATTTGCAATTATATTCTTGTGTATAATATATACCAAAGAAGATTCATCTTTAATAATTTATCATATATAATATTACTTAATAATAGAAAAAAAAGAGAGAAAAACATTATATATATATATATATTATATATATATATATATATATATATATATATATATATAAAATATGCGTAGAAAAAAATTATAGGTGAGATACGACTAAAAATAAGAACTAAAAAATATAATTTTTTTAAAAATAATATAAAAAATGTTGACATATGTTCACCGTATCTATTTTCATTAATATATATATATATATATATATATATATATATATATATATATTATTTTTTATGAGTTTTTTTACCATAACTTTTTTAATGATAATACATTATCTAGTCCAATCATATTATTGTCTTTTATTTTTGTTTTGTTATTATAATTATATGAAACACATTTTTAAAGATTTTTTTTCATATCCATGACAACTAAATTTTATATACATTACCACTAAACTGTGTTTTGTGTTTTTAGTATGACAAATATCAAAATATGTTTTTTTTATTTATTTAAAATGTCTATGCTTGGAATATTATATCGGAGGTCAATAATTTTCATTCTATTTTTGTTAAAAAAAAAATTATTGGGTATGCAAATTTTCATTAAAGCTTCACTTAAATAACACGACGAGGAAAATCATTTTTTCTTTGCATCAAGTAAAATCTTTACAAAATAATATATTTTTTAGAATAATATGTTATTACAATGTCATTTCATAATTAATGTAATTCATCTACTTGCAAATACATATCAATTATAACTTTGGAATGCGTGGACTTTGAAACGATGAAAGTCATAACATATAACACTCCATCATTGTTACAGATATGACTTTCAACGTCGGTTATATAATGTCTTCAACGGCGGTTCTAGAACCGACATTGTATAAGGCGACGTTGAAAGTCTACACTTTCAACATCGGGTATATAGAACCGACGTAGAAACGCTGAATATAAACAACACTGCATTTGAGTTTTAACTACGTCGGTTATGGTAAAAACCGACATTGATATTATTATTTTCTACGTCGGTTCACTACTACAAAATATACTTTCTACGTCGTCATTTAACGTAGGTTATAGCTGAGACGACGTAGAATGTACTTTCCACGTCGGTTCCCAGATGAACCGACATTGAAAGTTGAATATTAAATACATTCTACGTCGGTTATGGTAAAAACCGACGTTGATATTATTATTTTCTACGTCGGTTCACTACTACAAAATATACTTTCTACGTCGTCATTTAACGTCGGTTATAGCTGAGATGACGTAGAAAGTACTTTCCACGTCGGTTCTCAGATGAACCGACGTTGAAAGTTGAATATTAAACACATTCACGTCGGTTTCTAATCAACCGACGTAGAAAGTACTTTCCACGTCGGTTTTTAGTCAACCGACGTAGAAAGTACTTTCCACGTCGGTTTTTAGTCAACCGACGTAGAAAGTACTTTCCACGTCGGTTCCTAGATGAACCGACGTTGAAAGTTGAATATTAAACACATTCTACGTCAGTTTTTAGTCAACCAACGTAGAAAGTACTTTCCACGTCGGTTCAACCGACGTGCGACGTTGAAAGTACTTTCCACGTCGATTCAACCGACGTTGAAAGTTTTTTTTTTTCACCCAAAAATTCACTTAAATTTGAAATTTGTCACTGACAGGATTCAAACTCAGGATTTTAGAATTGAAAACTAATACTCTAACCACTAAACTATTATAATTTTCTCGATAATAACTTACAAATAAATTATATTTATATACAAATAAATATATATCCATGTAAATATATATTTATTTGTATATATTTTCTGGAAAGTATTTTTATTTTTTTTCAGCCAAAAATTCACTTAAGTTAATGAATTGTCACTGACAGACATTTGAATCGAGTATTTTAGAGTTGAAAGTTAATATCCCAACCACTAAACTACTATAATTTTTTGATAATAACTTACAAATAAATTATGTTGGTATTTTTCGATTAAGGGTGAAAGTGGGATTGACTCTCGCTTGAGTGAAAATATGTTAAAGCTCACGGAAATTCACTCACTCAAGCCTCGCTTGAGCGAAAATTGGTATTTTTCGCTTGAGAGCGAATGACGCGTTTCCCAAATTTATTTTATATCATTATATAAATACAATTATAAAGATGATATTCCGTCATTAAATTACAAACTCATATAAAGATACTTGCTCACAAAGTTAGCATCAAATTTTGAAAACCCACTCGACACACACTTTCACTTTCGAGTGTGCCCTCACATCCAACATATAAATATATAACTATATAAATATATCAAAATATATAAATATATTTGTATTTATATATTTACACGGATATATATTTATTTGTATATAAATATAATTTATTTGTAAGTTATTATCGGAAAATTTTAGTAGTTTAGTGGTTGGAGTATCAACCTCCAACTCTAAGGTACTCGGATTCGAATCCTGCCAATGACAATTCTCTTAAAAAATTAATAAACTTCTAAAAAGTATAATATAAAGAGATGGGGGACCTAATAAAAATATAATATAAAGAGAGGGGAGACTTCTAGATAAATAAAAGTGGGGTAAAGGGGTTGTAAATAAATAAAAATTATTAATTTAAAAAATCATACTTTCAATGTCGGTTTATTAGAACCGACATAGAAAGTCTTTTTTTTTAAATGGCCGCTTTGTTTATACAGGGTATCCCAATGTTTGTATACAATATCTGCAAATTTGAATACAACCCAGGTAGACAATATACAAGATATAAACTAATTGAATGTGCATCCAAAAATAAAATTGTATCCAAAATTACAAATATGTATCCAACTACTTATCTAACAAATACACTAACTAGTAAACTAACTACTAAACTAACTACTAAATTAATAACTAAACTTGCCTACATCTAACTTTAACAAACTTATCGGCCCAGGTGTTTCTAATATCGTCAATGGTCTCTATGGGCAATTCTTCTCTGTCCGAAAATACACGTTACAAGAAAAAAGATAATTTAACAGAGTATCCAATGACACAGTATTTAATTTTATTGAATACTAAATTTAAGCAAACCCGATTCCATGTATCCTTAGTCTTGCTAACAACAATCAGCCACATCCAGTGCATAACATAATATCCGCACTCATAAGATCCTGGTTGCCTATTACACTACAAAAAATAATATATTAATTTGACATATAAAATGAATGATATAATACATAAATATAAAATGACTTACATTAACAAACATCCAATTTGGAGTCGTGCTTTTCCTTGTGTGTACTCCATCAATTGTATTGCAAACCTTAAATGCACTTGTGCAATACAAAATATAATGAAACAATTAAGTAACAAAACAAGTAATAATTGTTTAAATTATTATAAGAATGTGTACCTGTTTACAATGTATTTAATATCTGCATCAGGTCTCTTGCCCAATGAGCAGAACCAAGCCACAACATTCTGCTTTGGGCAAACAACCAACAACTACCAATGATTTTTGCTTACATTACAAAAAGTTAGGATACATAGAATACACTATAAAATTTAATGCGAATAATTTCATACACTTAAATACTTACTGATAGAAGTAAGCACCCAAGTAAACTTTCTTCCTTGACTTCATCATCCAATTTTGGATGTATATTTGAACTTCTTCTCTCTTGTTTCCTGATTTTTGTATGGATTGGGGCTCAAAAAATCCATACACATCTTGGGTGCGTTGTTGCTCCGACAATTTATTCATCATCCTAAAGTAGCCAGTTCAATGTACATTAAATATGACGATAACTTCAAATAACATAATTAGTAAATAAAAATATATACTTACATTGTCCAAAATTGTAACACTGCTATGTTTAGACACTGATTGTCAACTGCTATCTCCACAGCATCAGTGTGGTCAATGTAAAGGGGAAAGTTCTTATTATCTACCCCTAACTTATCAACATCCCACTTCACTTAAAAAGATTGAATATACAACTGTGGGACAACAGATAGTAGTTGAAAAATTGGATTTTCTAGGACATCTACTTCCTTACCTTTACTAGTTTGGGAAGTAGGAACCAGTTTAGGCAACTGGGGTGGCTTCTGAACATCCTACATAAAATAACATTGACTTGAGAAATAATAAAAAATAGTACGAGACTACATATGATAATTAACAGAAAATATATGCAAACATTTTTCAAAATAGGCCTCATTAGATGTCAAGGCCATGCAATGAAGGTCTGGAGGGCCTGTCCCACTGTCATCACCTCGTCTGTGGGCACAGGTACAAGAGCATAAGCATCTCGAACCTCTTCAATGACCACTTTGGCCAAGTTAGGTGCTAAAGGCACACTATGAATTGTAGAGGCCCCCTCTTCAATTGAACCAACCGCCACCAATCGTGGTTCAGATCCATCCTCATCAACATAAAATTCACACTGACCTGATTACAAAAAAATAAGACATTAATTATTTAATATGCACATTAATTTTTGTCATGAAGATATCATCCACACATACCTGAGTGGTCAATGTCTGCAACAACAACAACAACAACAACCTCTTGATTAGTAGCAGAAAGCTCTTCATCAGCAGTATTTGGGTCAGCACAACTACCCTTAGTGCTAACTCGTGCGGCAGATGGAGGAGGAACATCCATAGGTGGGTGGGTAGGCTGTGTGACACCCATGGATGCTAGACTTGAACCAAATACACGCATCATCTCCTCCTGAACTCGTGCGGTAATGGCTGGTGTCAGCGTCGCTGTCAACTCTTCAACCATCGCTGGTCTCAGCTTCGACTGTTAGACTCTCCTCCAACTTAGCCATCTCCTGCTGGCTCAATGATGTGGTGTGGGTATGGTCTGATGATGAAGCTCCAAAATATGCTCGAATACCCACACCAGCTCCAACAGCACGAACACGCCCTGGGTGTTCTGGGCGTCCAATAGTAGTAGTTAAGATATCTTCACGACCACGGGGAACGAATGTTCCCTGTGTAAACTGCTCCTCTAAAGAATCCTATAATTGATCATTATATATTGTAAAAAAAATTGCTGAATGACAAAGCATGGTTAATGAGGTTGAAAGAAACAAATTTGACTTACAATCCGCTCAGCAATCAAGCGGGCCTCCTCTGATGTCATTTCACCAGAGGGCTTTTGGTGAGCCCTCTTCCATTTTTGATGACGCTTTGGAGGAGATGGTGGGGAAATTTCTTCCTGGCTTACACCAGAAGAGGCTAACTCAGCTTCTCGAAGTTTAGCCTTCTCCTCCATCATGCGTTGCGTCAACAAATCATACCCCCCACGAGACAGACGGTGGGGGCCACATTCAGCCTCTGAATCTCCTTTTCTTTTATTCGCTTCTCCTACAACATAATATGATATTAGAATGTGCTAAATTAATAAGACAATATGGAAACATACCAAAGTGTTTAAATAGTAACATACCTCCCATTGTGGACCAGTCCTACTCCTGACAAACTGCTTCCAAGTCTCCTCATCTATGCCATAACGCTGACAAGGAGTTAATCCTTTGCTAACGGCTTGCTCATTAAATATCCATTTTGAAGTTAATGTCGACTTGAATTGCCTCCACATTTTGGCAATAGATGACATGACTTTTCTCCTAACTTGATCAGAGTTAACAATATCGAAGTGATTATGCAAAAACAACAAAATAAATTAGGATAACAAAGTTTAGGATGTAACTTAACTCAACATAACTTAACGAGTTAACAAAACTAACCAAAATATCTTGCCAAATTAAATTTTTGCAAGTCTCCTCCACATAATCCCAAGATGGATGCAAAATAGATACCTAATTATGAACTTAAAACGTTAGATATCAATCCATTTACATATTTGACCATATATGCATAACAAGTTAAAAACTCTAAAAAATTACATACCTTTTCTCTAGCAAGAGTACCCAAGTAGGACCTAAATTGAGTGTGATGTGGCCCTGATATTTTTCCAGTCTTTGGATCCACACTCACAACCAATTTATCTCCTGCCATATGACAAACGATCAACTTTTTCAATCGTGTGACTTGTTGAGTCCTCTTTAGAGATTGGGGGGTGGAGATGCCGGAGGAGATGTCGCAGGAGATGCTGGAGGAGATGCCATTTTCTTGTTAAAAAAAAACAAATAGTTAAGTTTTTGCATAAATTGGAATATAAACACAATTTATCACATATTTGAAATATAAACACAATTTATCACATTTTTTAAATATAAACACAAATTAGCTATGAACACATAACTTAAATAGTTAAGTTTTCCCATATGCCTTCATCATGATCTTTACGAATAACATGAACCAAGTCTTCTTGCATATCATCAATAGTACTAGGCATCCGTGATGGAGTGGGGATGTTAATAATATCATCTAATTCATCATCTTCTTCATGCATAACATCATTCCCTTTTGCTTGGAGTACCACTGACCATTTGTCATTACATGGATCAGTTATATAGAAAACTTGTTTTGCATGGTACGCCATTATGAATGGTTCCTCCTTATGTCCTATCTTCTTAAGGTCTATCAAAGTGAATCCCATTTGATCAGTTTGAACACCAGTATTAATATCAATCCATTTACATTTGAATACAGGAACTCTGAATTGAATGTAGTCAACCTCCCAAATCTCCTCAATCACTCCAAAGTAACTCATAGACGCCATAATTGGGTTCTTATCCTTTGAACTAGAAAAGTGCATGGATGTTGCCTCAATAGATACTCCACTATTTTGGACTGTACTTTTTTCATCTTGTAACTTTGTGTAGAATGAGTATTTGTTAATGTCATACCCGAGTCCAAGTCACGACGTTCGTTTAGGACCATGTGCTAGCCATTTCAAAGTATCGAGATGCATTGTCCTCGGAAAATATTTTTGGTTTAAACCAGCTAACAAAAGTATTATTATGTTCATTAACCAACCACCGCTCACTCATTTTGGGGTTAAGGGTCTTCAATATTGATTGATGAGCAGATATGTAAGGAAGAACTTCAGCTGTGTTATTTAGAATATACAAGTGTGCCCTGGTCAACTCACTAGCATTTTTTGATTGTATTTTTACCCCACGAGTGCCCTTACCATTTATTCTATGATCATGTCGTTGAGTAGGTACACCCATTGCTAGGGCCTTTCCAAAATATTCAGAACAAAATTCTATAGCTTCTTACGCAATATACCTTTCAACAATAGAAGCTTCGAGTCTATATGGATTCTTTGTATACCCTTTGAAGATCTTCATACATCGCTCAATTGGGTACATCCACCTCAAATAAATCGGACCCGAGTCTTATCTCTCTTACAAGATGAACTATTAAGTGCACCATAATGTCAAAAAATGATGGAGGAAAATACATCTCCAAGCTGACATAATATAACCACAACTTCATTTTCCAACTGCTCCAATGATTTCTCATCAACTACTTTGGCACATATAGCATTGAAGAAGAAACAAAGACGCATAATTGCATGTCGTAGATTCTTTGGCAATATGTCAGTATAGCTACGGGTAAGAGTTGATGCATCAAAACGTGACAATCATGCGACTTTAACCCAACTAGCTTCAGATCTTTCATGGACACAAGACTCTTAATATTTGAAGAGTATCCTTGTGGCACTTTAATACTGTGAAGACACTGACATAAACTAGTATTCTCCTTCTTTGACAATGTGTGACAAGCTGGTGGTAAATATGTTCTCTTGCCTTCAGGTCTTGGATGTAATTCTGGACGTATTCCCAATTCACATAGATCTTGACGAGCTTTGACTCCATCCTTTGTTTTTCCTTTAATGTTCAATAGTGTGCCAATGAGACTATCACATACATTCTTCTCCACATGCATAAAATCAATGCAATGTCTCACATCTAGATGACTCCAATATGGAAGGTTAAAGAAAATTGATCTCTTTTTCCACAAGCTTTTATCATACGACTATTTTTGAGTATTTCCAAAGACAACATTAATGTTTCTAACCCGTTCATAAACTTGTTCACCAGTTAAAGGTTGTTTGGAAATTTTATCTTCCTGCTGACCATTAAAAGCTTTCTTCAATCTTCGATATGGGTGGTTATGTGGAAGAAATTTTCTGTGTCTATTATACACAGTCTTTTTTCCATGCTTCAATTGTAGAAAACTTGTATCTTCCTCACAAATAAGACAAGCATGATGACCCTTGACACTATACCCACTCAAGTTTCCATATGCTGGGAAGTCATTGATAGTACAAAATAACATTGCATGTAACTTGAAGCTCTGCTATTGATATGCATCAAACACATCCACTCCTTCCTCCCACAATAGCCTTAAGTCATATATTAACGGACTTAGATAAACATCTATGTCATTACCCGGCTGTCTTGGACCTGCAATCATGATGGATAACATCACGTACTTGCGCTTGAAAATCAACCATTGTGGAAGGTTGTAAATCACTAAAAGAACTGGCCATGAGTTGTGATTACTGGTTAAGTTACCAAAAGGATTCATGCTGTCTGTGGCTAGTCCAAGTCTAAGATTTCTTGCATCACTGCCAAAACTTGGAAATAGGCAGTCAATTTTCTTCCACTATGGAGAATCGGCCGGATGACGAAGCAATCCATCACGTTTTTGTGCAGTTGAATGCCATATCATATTCTTGGCATCTTCTCCATTGGCAAACAATCGCTTAAATCTTGGAATTATTGGAAGATACCATATAACTTTTGCAGGAGGTCTCTTTCTATCAATATATTCGCTAATATCATCCCTGTCTTTCAATTTGTAACGCGATACACCACATCTTGGACACTCATGTAGGCTTTCAAACTCTTTTCTGTATAATACACAATCATTAAGGCAAGCATGTATCTTTTTATACTCTAAACCCATTGGACAAAGTATCTTTTTGGCTTCATACATACGATCAGGCAAGGTGTTATCGATTGGGAGCATATCTTTCAAAACTTCTAGTAACTCAGTGAAACTTTTATCACTCCAACCAAATTTGGCCTTCAAATTGACCAATCTTAATACAACTGACAATCGCATGAATGTTGTACATCCAGCATACAGAGGTTACTCTAAATCTATCTTCAATTTATCATAGACAGGAGCATGTGCTTGCAGAAAATTCTCTTGACCTACATCACGAATCATGTCTTCTATTCGATCTTCCATTGTCATATCCTCCTCTTCCTCAGCTTGTGTTACTATTGGTGTATCAATCACTTCACCATGCCATGTCCATACGATATAATTCTTCATTATCCCATCACATAAAAGATGTTCTTGTATTGTCTCTAGTGTGTGTACTCTCCCATTAATGAAGTTAACGCATGGACAATACAATTTTCCATTAACCTTGGTGTCATTGTGTTCGGCAAATCGTAAAAATTCTTCAACTCCATTCTCATACTCTTGTGAAATACGACTTGCATTTACCCAACTTCGATCCATTTTGGAATTGGAGTCTACAAATGAGAAACCAATAAAATGATTAATACTAATAATCGTTATCTCTAATGAAATCTATACAAAAGTAGATTAATTTCTAACAAAAATTCAACAGAATTTTGTCTATTTTTTGGTCAAAACCAAATTTTTATAAATTGAAATTATAGAGCCCCACAGGCACAATATCATACACAATTTATATCGTCACAATTTTCTTTCTACCATCACTTATATAACTATATTGTTATATGTAGTTTTCATAATTCACACTTCATGATTAATTTCTAACCAAAATCCGGCAGAGTTTCCTTTGTTTTTTGGCAACAATTTTAAATGACACAGTGAAACCTGCCAATAAAAAGCCCCACGGGCATATTCAAGCAGTCAAAGTATAATTGTACACATCATCAATACATTGAAAAAAACTATATTCATCTTAATTTTAAAACTGTATCATTATTTGTCTTCACTTGAGAGTTCCACTGGAATGAGCTGAAGCTTACATCCAATCACTATTTTATGGGGACAAAACGTATAAACAATTGAATCAATAGTTAACGGCCAACAATAATATGACTAAGAATCTCTACCTATGAATTGTAGTAAGTAAAATTTTATTACTTAAACTTTTTTCCCAACAAATATAAGTGCAAGAACATCGTACCTGTGGGTTAAGGCAACAATGAAAGTGCGCACCACAGAGAAAGAGAGCAGCGTTAGGGTCGACGCTGCAGTGGGGTGGAGGTGGAGGATGTAGTGCGGCGTTAGGGTCGAGGCTGTGGTGGGCTGGAGGTGGACGATGCAGTGCGGGTTGAGGCTGCGGTGGGGGTGGAGGTTGGGCGACTAGCGTCGCGGTGGGCTGGAGGCTGCGGTAGGGTGGAGGTGGAGGCTGCGGTAGGGTGGAGGTCGAGGCTGCGGTGCGGCTGGAGTCTGCGGTGGACAATGCGGTGCCTACCGTCGTGGTGGGGTGGAAGCTGCAGTGGGGTGGAGGTGGAGGCTCCAGCGGGGGTGTCACGCGCTCTAGGGTGCGCGGTGGCGACGTGAGGGAGGGCGTTCGGAGAGTCCAAATGAGGGTGGTAGGTGGTGGCCGCGATGCTAGAGAGTAAGGGGAGATACATAAATGTTAGAGATGTATCCTTTTCAAATGGGAAAATGGGTTTTCCACGTCGGTTATACCCACACCCGACGTTGAAAGCCCTTGCAGAAGGGTTTTCAACGTCGGTTGAGGGTATAACTGACGTTGAACGCCTACTTTCCACGTCGAGCATGCTAAAACGACGTAGAATGTGTCAGAATTCAACTTTCAACGTCGGTTGGTGAACAACCGACGTTGAAAGTGTATTCAACGTCGGCTCAAATTTAACCGACGTTAAACAGTGACGTTGAATGTATATTTTGTAGTAGTGCATACGTAGTTCAGGAATTATATGGAATGATAATTATTGAAGCAACATAAATATGATATTGTTGAATAGCTATATAAAGTGAATCCACGTATGATTAACATTTTAAGGATTACACGTAAAGATGATAAAACAGATTAGGATTAATGATTTTTTTTGTCTTAAATTAACTAATCGAGTTGATAGTTTTAACTCATGAGTCCACTTTAATTAATTTGCCTAATCCCGACAAAGTCAAAGATGAAGTAAAATATATTGATCCATTTTTTAAAGATATTCACATATTAAAATTAAAATAAGATAAATTATAATTTAAATTATATTTTTTGTGTTATATTATTAAATAAGAAAATATACTTTATAATTTAAATAAAAAATAATAACAAATTAAACTTAAACTATTTATTATAATTAAATATTTTAACATATAAATATAATTTTCTCAATTTATCCAATAATTAATGAAAACAAAATTTAAAAAATATTCATATAATTAATAATGTGTATTTTTTAATATATAAAACTTTTTTTATTAGTCACTCTCTAGTGGGGTTAGATGATAAAATAGGTTAGACCCAACGATTTAGCCCGTTATCCCATCTTAAAATTGGTGGAGCTGATTGGTAGTTTTAATTTGTGAACCTATTTTGGTCATCTCGCCTAGTCTGTCGACTTCGATAGGCCAAAGATGAGACGAGATGGAATGAACCACTTAAAAAAAATTATATATTAAAATTAAAATAATAAGAATTATAATTAAAAATATTATATATTCTTTTTGTGTTGTATTGTTGAAATATCCAAATATATTATTATATTATAATAAATATTAACTAATTAAAGTTAAATTATTAATTATAATTGAGTATTTTAACATATAAATATTGTAATTTTTTAATTCATCTAATAAAAATATTAATTAATGAATAAAAACTTAAAAATTATTCATATAATTAAATGTGTATTTTAAAAAAAATTTACATATAAAAACTTGTATATAAAAAAAAAATTAGAAGGTTGGCTCGCTAGCTTGCTAACCCGTTAGCTTACCTTTTAGAAGAATGTGCTAGGATTTATAACCCATTTTGACTATGACAAGACAACTTATCTCACTTTGTTTATGATGGGCTAGAGGTGGGATGACCCAAAATAGAACGGATTGATCCGTTTTGTCATCCCTAGGTGGGTGGGTCAAGATTTGTAACCTGGTCTAATCATGACGAACTAGCTCACCTCATTTTTAATTACCAGAGGTAGGTAGACCAAAACAGGGAAGACTGACACATTTTACTATCTCTAATTCTAAAATAAATTCAATATATAATAGATAGTAGGTTCATAGTGTTTTCAAGCTTATGCTTTACAAATATCGTAAAAACATATTAACTTTGTAGTCTAAGACAAATTCAAGATATAATTGATAGTATATTCATAGTGTCTCCAAGCTTATGCTTTACAAATCTCGTAAAAGCATATTAACTTTGTAGTCTAAGGATGTGTGACAATGTAATATCTTATTAGAAACAAAATGTGCATTTTCATGTTCAATATAAAAATAGTTGAAAACATATATTAGTTATAGAATGGGGTGGAATGGGGGGAGGGGTGAATAAAGCTTTTATTCTATTGAGAAAATATTTTCAGAGTTATCCTATAGTGGTTAAGACATATTATCTCATTAAACAGACAACAAAATCTTGAACTTATTGACAACATGATAGCATGGTCTGTAGAACTAGTAGAATTTGAAGTAGCATACAAAAGTAGGGACCTATGAAAGCCCAGTTCTTAGCTGAATTCTTAATTGAGCTTCCATCCTAAGGGGAAAAACATGAGTAGTGGACCCTTTTAGTAAACAAGTCCCCAAATAGGAAAGAAAGTGGGGTTGACATCAAACAACCAAGTTTAGTGCAAAACTTTAATAGTCTTAAGGTGATACTAGAATAAGTCTTAAGGTTCAAGTTCCAAGCATAAAATAACCAAGCTGAGTACATGTCGCCGTCGTCAAAACGAGGCGGTCGGAGCGACACGATGGTTCCAACTTTCCAATTTGTGCGTTTTTATGGGTGTGGTTACAACGCCTTTAGGTTGTCCGATAACCGGGCTGAACCTACGAGCGAGGTTTTCGAAAGGGCATTCTTGGATTGTCCGATAACCGGGCTAATCCAAGAACTAATTTTGAAGGGTTCTTATGGAGTCGCCACCGATGTTTTAACCGGAAACATCGAAAAAGGAGTAAAAGATGTTGGTTTTCGAAAACCAACTTTGGTCGTTAAAACCACAGTTAGGTAAGGGAGTTAGTTACGTGTAAGGGAAGTTTTAGTTCCCTTACGACGCCCCTTTCGGGTTCCCTATGATAGGCCAGCTATTTAATAAATAAACTTTGTGAAAAAAAAAACGCTTTTACCCTTTTATTAACAGAATTGAAATAACGACTACATGGCCCTAATATCTATCATGCAATTTAATCATAGAAATAAAACAGTAAGAGAGAGAGAGGGAGAATGAAGAAACCTCTGAGGCAAACTTTATATTAATACTCTTGAAAATTAGGGTGCTTTTTGGCAGCCCTTCACTCTTTACAACGCCGGAAATCTCTCAGAAACGCTATAAAAACTCTAGGAAACTCTCAGAAACTCCGGAAAATGTTTCGGAGGGGTTCTAGGAAAAGAATTTGAAGAGGTTACAAGAGAGAAAGTGAAAGAACTGTGTGAAATGAGGGTGAAAGTGCGGCTATTTATAGGGATTTGCGCCTGTTAGGTCGAGACGGCCGTCTCGTCTGACAAGGTCGAGACGGCCTTCTCGCCATTCGAGACGGCCTTCTCGCCATTCGAGACGACCGTCTCGCCTTGCAAAAATGGTGAGAAGGCCGTCTCGCCAAACGAGACGGCCGTCTTGACCTGCAGGAATGGCGAGACGGCGGTCTCGACCCCTGAAGGCGAAAATCCTTATTTTTATGTAGAAAACTCTTCCTATTCTAGTATGGGGGCCTAATAGTCTCTCCTAATGGTTTTTTAGGCTTTAACCATCTTCGAAGGGGAGTTTTTCTAGTCTTATTATGAGGCCGGGAAAGATTAGGAGTCTACAGCTGCCCCCCCTTTACCCGACTAGTCGATCGCTGGCTTGCTGTGCCAAGAAGATTGACTAGAGGGTAAAGGAGTTGACCCTCCTGCCCGGTTTCCCTTTAGACATCCCGTCTTTGCGACGGTTGATCTTTTGTGGAAAAAGTATGTTGTGCGCCTCTGGGATGCTCCTTCTGACGGTAGCTGACCCCTTTGGCTGATGAGTATGAACCCCCATCTGGTTTGACGAGTATGAACCCCCGCCTGGTAAGCCCCCTTTTGTAAGGCCTGATGAGTATACACCCCCATCTGGTGTCTAACGAGTATGAACCCCCGTCCGGTAAGCCCCCTTTTGTAAGGCTTGATGAGTATACACCCCCATCTGGTGAAGTGCCTCCGGATGCTCCTTCTTGCGGTAGCTGACCCTTTGGCTGTAGTGGCGGCTTACTGCTCTAGCTCATGCGCCGAGTGTTGAGATGCGTTCTCTTGTCTTTGTCTTTTTGAGAGTGGTCGTCCGGTCTGTGTCGGGGACTCTGTTGGTGTTTATCCAGCCTGTTGGATGCTGGGGATTCTTTGATTTTGATCTTGATGGTCATCCGACTTTGCTGGTTGTCGGGTATTCTTGTTTGTTGTTCGACTCTCGCTTGGTCGTCGAAATTTGTTGGTCAAGGTGATTAACTTTGTTTTAATCCTGCCTTTTTCCGCGATTTTATCTCTTTTTTCTCGCGATTTTGTTACTCTTAGCTTCTTTTTGTTACGTTGACTCTTTTTTTTTTTTTGAAAGGGAGAGCAAAATGAATGAAATAAAATTTTATTTATGATAAAATTTATTACAACAGTTTTATTTTCTAAGCCCTATCCCTAAGGTGGTGGACTCGTGTCTGGAGATGATCCGTAAGAGGGGAACTGCCGGTACATATTCCTTCGGAACTCTGCCTGGTCCCGGGCTTCGCCGATGTACTCCTTCCGGAAGGCCGCCAGGTCTTGTCTCATTCCCTCTTGGTATTGGGCGAATGCCTCCTGCCTTGTGTCGAAGGCATCTTGCCTTAGGGATATCTGCTCTTGTCTCATAGACATTTGGTCAAATTGCTGGTGCAAATTGTAGATGTTGCGGTTAACGCCAGCAAAATCGTCCGTGTACTGCTACTGTTGTTGTTGTTGTTGCTACTGTTGTTGGAACTCAGGAGGTGTCGGGAGATCATGCATTGCTACGAGATCCCGGAGATCCAAAGTTATGTCCAGTGAGGGGTGGAGGATCAACCGGGTCCCTTGGCGTAGCAGCATCCCCATGCTGACGAGGACCGACCCGTTGATAGTCTCGGGTCGGAGGCTGGAGGCCAGTTCCTTCCTGCCACTGCACCCCCATTTTTCTACTAGGGGGGGTGATGAGGGGAGCCATGAGAACGGCTCCCACGGGCTGGTTCCTGAAGTCTTTGAGGGCCTTCAGGAAGAAATAGACAAGGTTGCACCGGCGCCTCTGGCTCATGCAGTAGAGGATGAAGAGGTCCGGGAGGGTAACCTTACCCTGGCTCTCTTTCCGCCCGTGGACAGTCCCAGCCAACAGCTTGTGGCAGATGCGGAGGGCGGGGGGAAGTGCGGAGCCCTTCATCAGCATGGGTAGAGTGTGCGCCCCAGTCAGTTCTTCACACATCTCGTCGGTGGTGAGGTTGGTGGGGCGTGCGCAGATGGCATCCTGGTAGTCCCGAGTCAGCACGTCCTCGGGCTGGACGAATCCAATGGTCACATTGAACTCGTCCAGGGTGGTGGTCCGGTTCATCCCACCCATGAAGTACGTCACCATTTTTGTCGGTGACAGATCCGGTACCATGGAGGGGATCTCGGCGTAGGAGATGGAGGCGAGAAACTCTAACACCTCCTGAGGGTAGACGTGGGTAGGTGGAGGCTAGAGGAGGAAGCGTCACCCTATGCTGTCGATGTGGGTGCGGACATCGTCTTCCCACCCGAATTCGGCGAGGATGCCGAATTCGGTCGTTAAAACCAAAGTTAGGTAAGGGAGTTAGTTACGTGTAAGGGAAGTGTTAGTTCCCTTACGACGCCCCTTTCGGGTTCCATATGATAGGCCAGCTATTTAATAAATAAACTTTGTGAAAAAAAAAACGCTTTTACCCTTTTATTAACGGAATTGAAATAATGACTACATGGCCCTAATATCTATCATGCAATTTAATCATAGAAATAAAACAGTAAGAGAGAGAGGGAGAATAAAGAAACCTCCGAGGCAAGCTTTATATTAATACTCTTGAAAATTAGGGTGCTTTTTGGCAGCCCTTCACTCTTTACAACGCCGGAAATCTCTCGGAAACGCTATAAAAACTCTAGGAAACTCTTAGAAACTCCGGAAAATGCTTCGGAGGGGTTCTAGGAAAAGAATTTGAAGAGATTGCAAGAGAGAAAGTGGAAGAACTGTGTGAAATGAGGGTGAAAGTGCGACTATTTATAGGGATTCGCGCCTATCAGGTCGAGATGACCGTCTCGTATGACAAGGTCGAGACGGCCGTCTCGCCTTGCAAAAATGGCAAGAAGGCCATCTCGCCAAACGAGAAGGGGTCTCGCCATTCACAGGTGGCGAGATGGTCGTCTCGCCAAACGAGACGGCGGTCTCAACCTGCAGGAATGGCGAGACGGCGGTCTCGAAATGCGAGACGGTGGTCTCAAAATGCGAGACGGCGGTCTCGACCCCTGAAGGCAAAAATCCTTATTTTTATGTAGAAAACTCTTCCTATTCTAGTATGGGGCCTAATAGTCTCTCCTAATGACTTTTTAGGCTTTAACCATCTTCAAAATGAAGGTTTTCTAGTCTTATTATGAGGTCAGACAAGATTAGGGGTCTACAGTACAAAACATTGATAGTCAACTTAAAACTAGCCAAAGAAATGGGAGTAAAGGAATTACATTATATAAAATTATTCTAAGTTAATATTAGGACAAGTAAGAGGGAAGTTCCAAGACAAGGAACCTTCTATTCAAATATATTATCATCTCATCATAAATTTGATAAACGATTTTGATTATTTAATAATGAAACACATCCTCAATAAAATATTTAAGCAAATGTGATGTAAAGCTTGTCATCTCAAAGAAGTCAAGCAACGCAAAGTGTTGATACAAAAAACTTTAAGCTTCTCGAGTTTGGGATTATGATAATGTCTTTTGCATTATTCCTAGGAAGCTCACATGGATGCCACTCATTATCCAATACTTGATCAAGGGGATAACCCGAAGGAACTTAGATGATGCTAGAAGAATGAGAAGAATTATGTTATTTATTGTCCTCATTAATGGAGAGTGATGAAGACATTTTATCATAATTTTATTAATATAATTAGTATAATCAATTAATTATTAATATAGTTTTGATAAAAAGAAAATAAATATATTTATATCTAAATAATTATCTAATTTGTATATTTTAATTAATTATTTATTTATGTTTTCAAAAATGATAAATTAAAGAAAATATAATTATTTATTTTAAAGAAGTTACTCGAGTGAATTTTTGAATGTAGCTTGATGAAGTTGTATAACTCAATAATTTTTTATGCATGACTAAATAACTTTTATTTTAAAGAAGTCACTTAGTGAATTTTTGAATGTAGCATGATGAAGTTGTATAACTCAATAATTTTTTATGTATGACTAAATAACTTTTTTTATGTATTTCCAAGACATAACATTTTATATCATGCTTTACAAATAAATGAATAACTAGTTGTTTGTGGTTTGTAATATTTTATATTATGCTTGAAGATAAATCTTAGTGCATAAACGATCAATTATGTTTTTTTATAAAACATTTTACATTATGGTCACAAAACTGCATGCAGAGTTAATTGCTTATGTTATTAGGGATGGCAAAACGGGCCAGCCCGCCCTGTTTTGGCCCGCCAAAAGCGGAGCGGGACGGGCTGGCCCGATATAGTCATGACTGGTCGTAGACCTTGGCTTGCCCCGCCAAGGGCGGGTTAGCGAGCTAGCGGTCGACCCGCCATAATTTAGAAAAAAATAATTTATTTTTTAAAATAATTTTTTTAATAAATTTAATAATAAAATTATTATTTGTTTGTCAATAATTTAATATATATATATATATATTATTTCAATTTAATAATATAAATCAATATATTATTTTAAGAAATTATAATTTAGAACAATAATAAAATTTACATAATAATAAATAATAACATATATATATATATATAACGTTAAAACTTATAAAATTTATATTTTTTATATTGAAAAATTCAAATACCTATATCTTTTTTATTTGATAAAAGTTCACATTATTCTTGGTTGAGTAATTCTTACACCTTTAATTCAAGTCATAAGAATAAAAATAACCAAGTGTTTAAGATGAACAAGGAGAACAGGAGAGAAGGTTGTGTTTCGATAAGGATAATATTTTATGTGAGAGTGAAACTTTTTTAATTCTCTTTTTAAAATTTTTAACTTTATATATTATCTTTATAATTAATTTTTATTACAATAAAAAATTATTTTTTTATTAATTAGGCGGGCCATGGGCTGGCCCGCCCGTTTCAGCGGGTTGGCCTAGCGGGTTGGCGGGCTTGGCAAGGTGGGCCAAAGCGAGCTGGTGGGCTGAAAACATCAACCCGCCCGCCGGGCCTGACCCGTTTTGCCATCCCTATATGTTATTATGAGTTAGAGAATTTTATGTTAAGCTCAAAGCCATAATTTGATATGTAGTTTTTTTTTTTTTTTTTTTTTTGTATTCTCAATCAGAGTATTTTATGTAATGTTAGTAGTTATAATTTAGTGCATAAATAATTGTTTATGTTATTATGAGCTAAAACATTTTATCTTATACCCAAAGAGATAACTCGATGCAAAGTTGGTTACTTATGCTATTCCAAGTTAGAGCATTTCATGTAATAGTTATAATTTAATGCATAATTTATTGCTTATGGTATTTTGAGCTAGATCATTTGATGTTATGCTCATAAAGATAACTTAATACATAGTTTATTGTTTATATTATTTTGAGGTAAAGCATTTTATGTTATACCAACAGATAACTTGGTTTCAAGTTATAACTTATTTTTTAAGTAGTTATCTTCATACTTTTTTTATTAACTCATTTTTTAGTAATGGCATTGATCATATATTTTTTTTTTATATGTAACTCAATCTCAAGTAATAACATAATTATAGTGTTTATGTTTTTTATATATTGTTTCTCAAGACTCGAGACCAAGATGCCCAAGGTAAAAAATATAAGTACAGTGGTTTGGCTCAAGATGTGAAGTCGAGCTACAAATGCCTAAGGCATAAACAAATGAATGTCAGACGATCAAGAATTGGGCAATAGATGACTTTGCATAAGCCTGTACGCGAGGACATTCCTAAAGATTATCAATACGTGGAGTTGAGCTTGACAAAATATAGTGATCTGTCAATAAAAGTAGGCTTAAGATGTGAAGTCGAGCTACAAATATGAAAGACATGAACAAATAAATGTTAGTGTCCAAGAATTGGGCAATCGAGATGAGTCACAGTAAACCTCAAGAATTGCATAAGAAATGTATCTTTTTTCCTACTCTTCAAATAAGCCACTACACGAGAACATCCTATTATCTTGCCTTTCATCCTAGTATGAGTCTTGGCCTACTCAAAGTAAAAAGAATAATTAAGTTGACAAATTGTTAAACATATAAGCTTTAATAGAATGGTGTATTAGTTAAATAAAAATAAATAAATACAAACACAAGACACAGTAAGATTTATAATATATTAAAATGAATTAGTTTAACTATTTTTTATATTCAAATTGTGATTGACCTTGTTAACGTACATGTTTAGTCTCATTTTTTTTTCATGTATAGGTATACTGTGTGATATATAGATAAGCACCAACTTATGAAACAATATGAATATTTTGTTTATGTAAAGTTTAACAAGAAGAAAATTCATGACTTGTGTAGTCAATATTTTACTAACTTTTATGGAGTCTATCTTTGTCTAGAAATAAATTGGTGTGATTGCACTGCATGAGTGTGGGAGACACATTAATACAGAATATTAGGTCAAAGGCATAAAAAAGGATTTTATTTCAGAATAAGTAACCTTTAATATAAAGAAGTTCATGACATTTATAAATTAAATATCATGTAATGGAAACTAGAGATAAAAAATATTGAATTCTTCCCTCGGTATGCCATCTAGAGTGTGTGTTAAGAGAGCGTTTATCTTTATTTAGTATATTCTGCGTCCATTCGTATAAGCTTAAATTAAAATAAAGGAAAATTGAAGAATAACACTTGATATTTGATATAGGATTTGTTGTCTGAATCTATATTATACTTGCCAACATATTAAAAAAAATTAATAACAAAATAATTATATCATGTGTGAAAAATATTATAATAGTAAAAATATATTAATATCATGCTTAAATAAATAATATAATATTGAAAATATATTAAAAATTTATCAATATTAAATATTTGTATCATATTTGAACAAAAAAATATTAGTATATATCATGTTTGATAATTAATGATGCACAAATTTTATCTCAATAATATATTATTATATATAGTGGGATTTATGGTATTTATTAATTTAATATAATGTCATTTATGACACTTAAAGATAATGTAATTTATGAATTTTTTTACGCTGTGTTTGTTTGAACTGATTTGCGACGAAATACTATTCACGAAGACAGAAACACGACATTCACACACGTTTGGTTGAACTGATTTGCGACGAATTGCAGGCGAGGAAAAGGGGGAGATGAGAGAGAGAGTTTCTTCGCTGAGGTGCGAAGAAAAGAGATGAAAGTAATGAAAAGACGCAGTTACCCTGCAATATATGATAGCGGTTAAATCCTAACCGCTATTATAACAGCACTTCTAATAGCGGTTAAGCCTTAACCGCTATCTAATATACACTTTAGATAGCAGTTACAGAGGAACCGCTATTATATCAAATTTCGCTCGAGCGAGATATAGTCGCTCAAGCGAAACACAACCCCAGACGCAACAAGGTTCTTAAAAGGAGCTTATAATAGCGGTTAAACCTTAACCGCTATCTAATATACACTTTAGATAGTGGTTACAGAGGAACCGCTATTATATCCTCCAATTATGATCGATCATTTCACGTTATGATCGATCAGAATCAAATTTCGCTCGAGCGAGATATAGTCACTCAAGCGAAACACAACCCGTAACTCAAGAAATTAAAATATGATTGTATATGATAGCGGTTCCACAGGAACCGCTATCTAATATATACTTTAGATAGCGGTTACAGAGGAACCGCTATTATATCCTCCAATTATGATCGATCATTTCAACTTATGATCGATCAGGATCGTATTTCGCTCGAGCGAGATATAGTCGCTCGAGCGAAATACGGCTTATGAGCTCACGCTTTGAGAGTTGCTGTAGCCTACCTAAGCTCCGCTTTTTTCAGTTCAATCCAATCAGCAGTGGGATTAGAGAGCAAGCTGGCGTGGGGGCAAAGGCAATAACATCCGACTCTACTTTCTTTAATCCGACTCGGCACTCGATTCAATCGGGAATTGAGAAGCAGCAGGGAGTTGATGAAACACTTTAAGAACCATTCTTAAAGGGAGCTTATAATAGAGGTTAAACCTTAACCTCTAATAAATTTAAATATTAAAATTAACTTTATCAAAAATTAGGGAAACAAAATTTATCCAAAAGAGTTCAAAATGTATAAGAGTATTCTCAATTTTGATGTTTAATTATATTATTAATTCTCAAAGTAGAAAATTATATTGTAATTGTTTATTTATATAATTTTTAATAACTATCTAAAAAAAGTTAATTTTTTAAATTTGTTTCCAATTACAAACACTTTTAATTTTGTTTTTTCTTTTAAATATATAATCAATGTTATACTTGGTTCACCCAATACCAGGGCTACGTCCGATCTCCGACCAAATTCCAGTTGGGTTCCAAGCAATTGTTATACTTGGTTCACCCAATAAATTGATTGCTTTGTTTTTTAAAAACTGATATGATAAAAGTTCCAAGCAATTTCGTTTATAAAAGAGTTTTCGAAAAAACTGCATTAATTAATCTGTTCAAAGTTTGTTTTAATCTGTTGAAATAGCCGTTATAATCTGTTAAAAGTCCTTTCAACCCATTAATGCGTTCTTGTTCTTTAACGAAATTGTTTTAGTCGATACGACCAAGTTTTTATCGGTTAAAACTTTTTACAAACATTTTCTAAGAGCGATTTAATCGATTGATTCGCGGTTTAATCGATTGATTCAGTTTAAAACTTTCTTATAACACTTTTCAAGTTATTTTAAGCTGATACAAAGAAGTTTTAATCGATTAAAAACCTGCATGTAATTTTTTCTAAGTCATTTTAATCGATTGAAATTCGTTTTAATCGATTGAAACTCTGTACAAAAATTTTCAAGTCATTTTAATCGATTGAAATTTGTTTTAATCGATTGAAATAAGTCTGATCGGTCATAATTCAATTCGATCGATCATAACCAACTCGATCGGTCATAATTACATTCTGATCGATCATCCTGACTTCCAAAGTGGTTTTAATCGATTAAAGCGTGTTTTAATCGATTAAAATAAATCGAGCGAGATCATACTTTGCTAGTCGCTCGAGCGAGATCAGTTTCGCTCAAGCGAAAAACAACCGGGGATGAAAATTATGTGCGGTGTCTTCGCTCGAGCGAGTTTAATGTCGCTCAAGCGAAATATAACTTGTAATAGCGGTTAAACCATAACCGCTATCTAATATATACTTTAAATAGCGGTTAAAGAGGAACTGCTATGATATCCTCCAATTATGATCGATCATTTCAAATTATGATCGATCAGGATGGTATTTCGCTCGAGCGAGTATAATCGCTCGAGCGAAATAAAACCCGAGACTGAATCTTAAAATATTTTTTTTGAATATTATGTTTTTTAATTTGTTATTAGAGAAAACCTTTCAGAATTCAAAATGTTAAATTATATTTTAGATATATATATATATATATATATATATATATATATATATATATAATTATACATTAAAATAAATTCAAATTCGGAGCCTTTAGATAGCGGTTATTCTGGAACCGCTATCATATGTGAACATATGATAGGGGTTCCAGGTGAACCGCTATCTAAAGTGTCGAGGTTTTGGAAAAGTGATCGATCATTTTGGCAAAATAATCGATCATTTGAAAACTTGTACCTAAATGACGAGCAACTTATGCTTCGAGTGTTATAATCATTTGTGTACTCACCCATCACATGTTAGACGACTTTTTGGCTTGCCCTCACATCTTCGTCTCTCCGAGTTGTTCATGTTCTTGAATGGAGGTGATTGAATGATCTGAACTGGAGGACTTGACTGCAAAAGATGGATAAGATTATAATTATTTGTTTGAAGAGCATTAGTGTGCATAAATTTATAATTTTAGTAATCTTTCCTTTAATTATTATTCTATTTTCACTTGTATTTTATATTTGTTTTAAATAATAATGTACAATTATATTATTAGTTTTCATAATTATTTGTTATTATCAGTCAATATTAATTATTATTTTATATTTTATAATTATTTAATTATTAGTCAAATAATTTTTTTAATATGTCAACATTATTTGAATATGGATATGCAATGTACATAATTTTGTAATTGTTTATTTATATAATTTTTAATAACTATCTAAAAAAGTTAATTTTTTAAACTTGTTTCCAATTACAAACACTTTTAAATTTGTTTTTTCTTTTAAATATATAATTAATGTTAAAATATGGATAATTAATTAAAAAATTATATTTATAATCATTTGAACCTTATTTTATACAAAGGGTAAAATGGTAATTTTCTTAAATAATCAACATAAAATTATAATTTTTATATCTCATATCAATCAAATCATTCACAATTTCCCATAAACTTTCCTTTCACTTTTCAATCATCTCCATTTCTCTTCAAATCCCTCCTTTTCCACTCTCTCAATTCCACTCTCTCAAATCACTCCAACCAAACAAAGCCTTAAGCAAATGTGCTTTGATTTTATTATTTGATCATATTTATGAAATATTTTTAATTTTTGCTAATTTTATTTTTAAAATGATTTATTATAGGATTTTACAATAGGGTTAACACCATTCTTGAGTTTTATCAAGAGAGATATAATAATCATATAAGAAAATGTGACTCCATTCACTTTAAAACCTTAACTTTATGTTTGGATGGAGAATTTATAGAGCGTAATTCATTTTAATAGAATATTTGAAATGCTTCATGACAAAATTGGTTGTTTTACTAGAAAATTTGAAAAGTAATTAAAATTCTAGAAATTGACGAGGGTATTTTGATTACACCTAAAAAGTAAAAATTTGAAATTCTCCATTTTTTTCCTTTATAAAATTTATGTTTCTTATTTTTATATTTTGTCTTTAACTCAATCTCGATTAAAATGTTTTCAACTCATCTCAACTTATTTCAACACTAGTCGACTTAACTCAACCCAGAAGTATGGTATTTCCTAATTAGATTCAACCCAACTAGCTAAAATAGGTCTAACCTAACTCGACCTAACATATCCCAACTTGACTCATCTTGGTCTAACCCAATTCATCTTAATCTGCCCCTCCTAACCCAACACATCTTCTCTTAGCCTGACTCAACCTATCTAATGTTGCTTTGTCCTATTCACTTATAGCCCAACTTGATATATCTGGATCCAATTCAACTCAATATGACATGGTCCAATTTGTCTTGATCCAATTTGACTTATTCTAAAATAGCCCAACACAACCCAACTTATCCTAACCTGTCAGCTTAACTTAACTTGATCCAAACTTTCTAACCTAGAATAATTTTTTTTGATCGAGCTTGACCTTAGTAGTTTGGTGTTAAGAATTCAAGTGTGAGTATGCTGAATATAGTGAAAACTAGGTATAGGGTTAATTTCCTTGTGTCTAAAATACACATAGGGTATATATTTATAATTAAAAGTCAAACAAGTAAATATGGTAAATACATATATTGAGACTAATAATATCTATAATATCTAGAATATCTAAAATATCTAACAGGGTAGAAATGAGAAAGTTGAGTAACTTATAAGAGGGAAAATTCCATAACCTAATGCTTTAAGGTTTTTGGTTGAGAGTGGTGTCATATTCTCTTATACGGTTGACTCATGTCCTATTTATGAGAATCTCCTTACTGTTATCCCCCCTCGAAAATACCTAACAATGGTCCTTGTATTAAAAGTTCTCCTGATAGTGGGTCAGATAAACGTACCCGTTATGATAAACGATGGTACATGGAAGGGTCACTAGTGAGCTCGAGAGGGATGTACCAATGTGAAGAGACTCACACTTGAGGGGGAGATTGTTGGGTAATCCAAGTGTGAGTCTAAGTCCCACATTGAGTAAGAATAAAAAAGTTGAGAAACATATAAAGAAGTATGACCTATAACCAAATGCTTTAAGATTTTGGTTTGAAGGTGGTGTCAATCCCTTATTTAGGTTGAACTCATATCTCATTGGTGTTGTCTCTCCCTAGTAAATCTTCCTCGAAAGACTCAACATTTGGTTTGTCCCGATCTTACTTGACTCATTTTAGTTTGTCATAGTCTATCTCGGTCCAAAATTACCCATGTGAATGAGGGTCAAGTACTATGAATTAGACCAAATTCATAATATAATAATGACAATTTTGATAATTTTATATTTAACGAGTAATTGAAATACTTTGTCCAAACATGAAAAATAAATTTAAAAAAATTTGAATTATATTATAAAAAATATCATTTGAAAAATTAAATCATTTTAAATGAAAGCAATTCAAATTTAGTGTATTTGAATTTCTTACAAATAAAAAATATTTTATCTAAATACATCATAAGGCATTAGATTTGTAGGTCTTTTCCACTTATATGTTATTTAACTTCACCGTTTTTATCCAATATGAGACTTCTGTTTCATAATTGAATTCTAACAAACCCCTCAAGTGTAATTTTCTATACGTAGGAACACTTTCCCTTTTAAACGAAAGATTTTCTTAACCATGAGTACTTTAGAGACAACCCTTGTCAGGGAATACATCTCATAATGGGGTTTCTTATTAGTATCATCATTCATATCAATGGAGCACACTTTGCATAACCGTTAACCCTTATCTTGTACTCGATTGGGCTGGTTACCAAACGAACCATTGAATTTGATACCATTGTTAAGTTTTTTATGAGGGGGGTTAACAACTACATAAGGACAACAATCATTACACATAATTGCACATAACTACGCATGATATGAAACCTGAAAATTCTACCAATAATTAGCAAAAATGAATAGACTAATTTTTTTAAAACTCTATCTTAAATTGAAACATTGTAGATTTCAGTTTAATTCATAGTGCAAACCCCCACCAATTTTCTTAAATTACAAAACGAAGAAATCTTGAGAGACTTTGAAATATGTTTGCAATTTGTTCTTCACTTCTACAATGTAGATTAATGGTGTCATCATATTTGTGTTTCCTTAAAAGAATAATATTTCACATCTATATGCATGTTTTTCCCATGTAACACTTGGACAATTTAATAATTGAACTATTATTGTAAAATATTGTGGTTGCACCTGGTTGTTTGAAATTCATTTCTTCAATTATTCTCCTTAGCCAAATGACTTAACATGCACATATTATAGTAGCAACTTCGTGTTTGACAACGTAACAATAAGTTATTTTTTAAATGAACATGAAACAACACTTATTCCCAACATGAATACATAACTAGAAGTACTTTTTCTATCATCTTGATCACCTAAATAATCACCATCAGTAAATTCCAATAAATTGGATTTTTTACTCCTTTTATAAAACAACCCAAAATCTTTAGTTCCTTCCAAATAGTGAAAGTATGTTAGAATCGCGCAGCGGAATGTTCGCGTGGTCGGACAAGAACCAAGAGGGGGGGGGGGTGAATTGGATTTTTAATAAAAATTAGGTTTTCAAAATTTTCCCCAAATTTTACCGATTAAAAACTGCGTAAATGTAAATAGAGAAGAGTAGAGAAGATTACACAGTAGGTTTATACTGGTTCGGATTAAAAGACCCTACGTCCAGTTGCTAATCACTCAAAAGAGGATTAACGCTGTCACTAAGAACAAATTGTTACAAACAGATTACAAATGAACAGATAAAGATCAGAAAACACCTCTCTTGAAATCCACAAGAGATGAAGAACAACTTTCCCTAGAGACGGCACAACACACAATCCACTAAGAACTCCACTTAGTGATTCTTATCGCTTCTAGCCTCACACCAGGTTCCAAAAGCCCCCTTTCCTTGCAACAAACAGTTCTCTGGCACTCACAACACTTAACTTTTGTATGGAAAGAGTTGTTCTTGTTTTCTCGAGTGCCAAAGCAGAGTTTAAGTAAGGAAATTAGGGTTTAGGAATTGGGGATTTCGAAACTAGGGTTCTTGGTAATTGGGTTTTCGAAAATAGGGTTAATTTGAAATTTAAAATGAAAAACAGATCGAAATAATCGATTATTTGGAGTGATAATCGATTAAAACAGAGCCAAATACGTCGAACCCAAACCTCTCTGGATTAATCGATTATTTGGTGAAATAATCGATTATCTGTACGGATCAAGTACAAAACAATCGATTATTTTGTTGTTTTAATCGATTAAAACAGTGAGTTTGTATAGAAAGTGTTTTCTCACTGTTTTAATCGATTATTTACCTATATAATCGATTAAAGCCGAGCCTAAATGATAAATTTGAGCTTTTTGAAGCTTCTAAGTTACGAGACTATGTACCGGCTATCTTAGACTCTAAACATACAGACTCAATCTTAAATAAAACAGAGTTATTACAATACAATTATCACCAATCTTCAATCTTCAATATTCTAAGTCTTTAGTTCTTGGATCATCATCAAAATCCATTCTTCATATTCATCAAGTGCAACATCAAGTCCTTGAATTGTCAACAATCTCCCCTTTTTGATGATGATCAAAATTTTCTTTTAAAGCCCTTTGTAATAACCTGTTTTATCCGTCATACTAACAAACACATTAAACATACCGAGATAAAATTTAAAATTGAATCATAGGCTTTAAATTTTTCTCCCCCTATTTTGATTATAATAAAAAAGAACTCTGCAACATCAATCATAAGAGCTCCCCCTCAAAATATGCATAAGTTAGAGAAAGCTCCCCTCAATCATAGCATGAAAGAAACATCAAATTTTATTTCACAATCATTCAACCATTACAACATCAAGACAATAACAAAAGAAAATACATTGATTCTCTCTATATCAGATAGTTTTAATCGATTATTTCTAGCAAATAATCGATTGTCGAGGCATTGAATCGATTATTTCACGAAATAATCGATTATTCCAGAGGAGAATACCCTGTTTTGGACGTTTTGAGAAAAAATAATCGATTATTACTTCCGATGAATCGATTATTCCGGAGGCTATATCAAGTTTTTTAAGGTTTTTACACATTATAACCTATGAATATCCTAAAACACGAATTTTAACATAACAATCATCCAAAAACAATCAAATTAAGCAGAATTTAAGCTATTTCTAATATCCCTAAGTCTCTTCTAAGATCATAGAATCTATCCTTTGGTAGAGGCTTAGTAAATATATCTGCTAATTGACGTTTAGTGTCTACATACTCTATCTTACAGCTTCCTTTGCTCGATATTATCTCTTAAAAAGTGATGTCTAATCTCAATATGTTTAGTCCTAGAGTGCATTACTGGATTCTTAGTTAGATTGATTGCACTCGTATTATCACACATTAAGGGTATGTCATTTAAATATATACTATAATCCTCTAACTCGTTGTTTCATCCACGTAATTTGAGCATAACAACTACCTGTCGCAATATATTCAGCTTCAAGTGGTAGATAAAGCTACACATGCTTGTTTCTTAGAATTCCATGATATTAAGGATGAACCTAACAAATGACATGTCCCACTAGTGCTTTTCCTATCAATTTTACATCCACCATAATCGAGCATCGAATATCCTAATAAACTAATACAAGCATCGAGACGGATACCACAAGCCAAACCCAAGTAGTTCCTTTTAAGTATTTTAAAATATGTTTTACTCGCAATTAGGTGAGATTCTTTAGGACAAGCTCGAAATCTAGCACACACACAGACAAAATGCATAATATCAGTGTCTACTAGCAGTTAAGTATAATAGTGATCCTATCATACCTCTATACATAGTTTGATTAACTTCCAAACCTGATTCATCCTTGTCTAGATAGCATGAAGTTCCCATGGGTGTGTTAGCTTCCTTTGAGGTGTTCATACCAAACTTTTTGAGAATCTCCTTGCAGTATTTAGTTTGAGAGATGAAAGTGCCATCTTTAAGTTGCTTGATTTGAAGTCCAAGGAAGAATGTTAATTCTCCCATCATAGACATTTCAAACTCTCCCCGCATAATCTTAGCAAATTCTACACACAAAGAATTATCAGTTGATCCAAAAATAATATCATCAACATATACCTGGACCAATAAGATATGTTCTTTAACTTTCTTAATAAATAGTGTAGAATCAATTTTTCCTCTTGAAAAATCATTTGCAGTTAGGAAACTACTTAATCTTTCATACCAAGATCTAGGAGCTTGTTTCAACCCATATAATGCTTTCTTCAATTTGAAAATATGATTAGGATTATTAAAATCTTCAAAACCAGGGGTTGCTCTACATACACTTCTTCTTTAATAAAACCATTTAAAAATGCACTCTTAACATCCATTTGATATAATTTAAATTTCATCATAGATGCATAAGCAAGAAGTAGGCGCATAGCCTCTAACCCGGCCACAGGAGCATAAGTTTCATCATAATCTATACCTTCCTCCCGACAATAGCCTTTTGCAACAAGTCCGGCTTTATTCTTTGTTATATTACCATCTTCATCAAGCTTATTTCTGAATACCCATTTAGTTCCAATAACTTGATGTGACTCTTCTCTTGGGATTAGTTCCCGAGACTTGATTCCTTTCAAATTGGTTAAGTTCTTCTTGCATGGCTATGCACCATTGATCATCTTTAAGTGCTTCCTCAATGTTTTTAGGTTCAATCTGTGACACAAAAGCAATGTACATACGTAAATTATTCATATTTCTAGTTCTTACCCCTTTTGAGATGTCCCCTATAATGTTGTCCATTGAGAGTCCTCTAGGTGATTGCCATTCTTTTGCTAATTGAGGAGTTTGAGAAGGCACATTATCTTCCAAGTATAATTCATCAAGGGCCTCTCTTATATATTCATCATCACCTGCAAGTCTTTTATTTGACTCAAGAGGATTTCCCCCAAGGTCTACAATCTCATCAAAGGTAACATGTATAGATTCTTCTATATTCAAAGTTCTCCTATTAAACACTCTATATGCCTTGCTAGTTAAAGAATAACCTAGAAAAATGCCCTCATCGGCTTTTGAGTCAAATTTTCCTAGATTGTCCTTTCCATTATTTAACACAAAACATTTACATCCAAAAATCTTTAAATGAGCAACATTAGGTTTTCTACCATTAAACAATTCATATGGAGTTGATTTTATAATTGACCTAATGAGCATTCTATTTAAAACATAGCATGCAGTGCTAACCGCATCAGCCCAAAAATATTTTGGAACATTAGATTCATTTAACATAGTTCTTGCAAGTTCCTCTAATGACCTATTTTTCCTCTCAACTACACCATTTTGTTGGGGAGTCCTAGGAGCAGAAAAATTATGTAATATACCATTTTCCTCACAATAATTCTCAAACTTTTCATTTTGAAACTCACCACCATGGTCACTTCTTAAAACTTTAATTCTTAGGTCTTTCTCATTTTGTATTTGTTTAGCAAACTTTCTAAAGACCTTAAAAGCTTCACTTTTCATAGTTAGGAAAAATGTCCAAGTGTACCTAGAGTAATCATCAACAATTACAAGTCCATAATAATTTCCACCAAAGCTTTTTATCCTAGAAGGTCCAAATAAATCTAAATGTAATAATTCTAGGGGTTTTAAAGTGGAAATCACATTCTTTGATTTAAATGATGATTTAACTTGTTTACCTTTTTGGCATGCATCACACAATCTATCTTTTTCAAATTTCAATTTAGGCAATCCAATAACTAAGTCTTTTGATATCAATTTATTCAAATGATGCATGTTTATATGAGCCGCTCTTTTATGCCATAACAAGGGTTTTCTTCCTTAGCAACTAAACATGTTATACTAGACTCATGTAAACAATCCAAATCAATCAAATATATATTGTTATGCCTAATGCCTTTTAATTCTACTTTTTTGGAATCTATTAAATGTATGGTGCAAAATTGGCTTTCAAAAGTTACCTTGAATCCTTTGTCACACAATTGGCTTATGCTAAGAAGGTTATGCTTTAGCCCATCAACAAGAAGTACATCCTTAATCTCCAATGTGTTTGCACCACCTATGTTTCCAATTCCGAGAATCTTCCCTTTGTTGTTATCCCCATAAGTCACATATCCTTGTTCTTTGGCTTTGAAACTTACAAATTTCGTTTTATCTCCAGTCATATGTTTTGAGCATCCACTATCAAGATACCACATAGACTTCTTTGATTTTGAAGTTTCCTACAAAACAAGAACATAGTAAACTTAGGTCCCCACAACTTTTGGGTCCTTGGGGTTAGAGACATAACAATCTATTTAAATACTCGCAAAACTTCTTTTAATTAATCTGCTTGGTTTAATTAATCTGTTAAAAGATTCTTTTAATCTGTTAAAAGTGCAGCTTTAATCTGTTAAAACATCTTTTAATCGATTAAAACGCTAGTGTAGAAAAATTTTTAAGTTGTTTTAATCGATTGAAACGAGTTTTTAATCGATTAAAAGAGTTCTGATCGGTCATAACTAAATTCTGATCGATCATAATTGATTCTGACCGGTCATAATAAAAATCTGATCGATCATCCTGACCCTTTAAGTGATTTTAATCGATTGAAACGTGTTTTAATCGATTGAAAAGAATTCTGATCGCTTATAATTAAAATCTGATCGATCACATTTGATTCTGATCGGTCATAGTTGGATTCTGATCGATCATCCTGACCCTTTAAGTGATTTTAATCGATTGAAACATGTTTTTAATCGATTTAAAGGATTCTGACCACTCATAATAAAAATCTGATCGATCATAATGAGTTCTAAATGGTTTTAATCGATTAAAAACAAGTTGTATCGATTAAAATACTGTAAAAACACTTCTTTGAACATTCTAAGTGATTTTATTTGGTTCTTTCAAAACTGCATCATTTAAAAACATGTTTTAAGGAAGCTTTTGTAAAAATACTTTGTTTTTAGTTGTTTAAAACAATTTTAGAGGCTTTTCGCAAAAATCTTTAAGTGAAGAACCTTCATGCAATAGAAAAGATAAAATGTTTTTACCTAATCATTCTGTTTAAAACAAACTAACTGATCTATTTTCTTTGAATAAATACAAGATACAAATAGTTCATTTAACTATAGGAACCCAAATATATTTTCCTTTAGGAACTCCAAAATGTTTAATTTTACACTTATTTGAGGTATGACCTTGTTGCATACAATAAAAACATGCTTTTGATGTAGCTATGGAATAAGATGCATTATTTACATGACATGCTCTAGTTCCTTTTTCTACCCATACTCTTTTCTTTTTAGATTTACTCTTTTTCAAAGGAACTCTTTGATTTACATTATTTTGAGCAATTATCATTTCATGCTTCTTAAGATCATCAATTTCTCTTTCGGCTTTGTCAAGCAAATGGTTAAGAATATCTATGTCATATTCATGCTCTTTACAATTTGCACAAGCTAAGTCCTTATTCTCATCTAAGCATACAATTTTCGTATTAGCTACCTCCTTTTCTTCTAAACATGCAATTTTCAATTTTAAGGACTCATTTTCCTTTTCGGATCTTCTTAGATTTTTCCTTATAACTTTAAATTCGTTTTTCATATCCATAAATGCAGTAAATAACTCATTATAAGCATTTTGCAATTCATCATGGTCATTTTCTTCACTAGAGGATGAATCGGAATCACTAACCTCAAAATCCGAAGAAATGTTGTTATTTGCCATCAAGCAAATGTTTGCTTCAATTTCCGAGTCGCTTGATTCTGAATTTGAATCACTCGTCATCCCAAGCAATATATGCTTTCTTCTTGAATTGCTTTTTGCCCTTGTGTTCATCATTTTTCTTGTTTGGGCATTCGGTCTTCATATGCCCCGCTTCACCACAACCAAAGCATTTTATATTAACGGAAGAATTTTCTTTTACCTTTCCCTTACCTTTGAAAGGATGTCTTCCTTTTGCTTTCATCATCTTGGTGAACTTCTTTATAAAAAGACTCATCTCTTCTTCATCAATTTCGGAGTCTTCTTCTTCTTCTTTCTTATTTTTGCTTTTTGAAATCTCGGTCTTGAAAGCTAGGTTCTTCTTTTGATATTGACCCTCTTCCTCATTTAGTCTTCCAAGGTCAAGTTCATGCTCCCTAAGCTTTCCAAATAACGCCGCCATAGACATAGTGGCAAGATTTTGTGACTCCGAGATGGCCGTCACCTTTGGTTGCCATTTCCTATCCAGAGATTTCAAAATTTTAACATTTAATTCATCAACATCAAAAATTTTACCTAGTCCGGTGAGATGGTTCACGATATGAGTGAAACGTTTCTGTTAGAATCGCGCAGCGGAATGTTCGCGTGGTCGGACAAAAACCAAGAGGGGGGGGTGAATTGGTTTCTTAATAAAAATTAGGTTTTCAAAATTTTCCCCAAATTTTACCGATTAAAAACTGCGTAAATGTAAATAGAGAAGAGTAGAGAAGATTACACAGTAGGTTTATACTGGTTCGGATCAAAAGACCCTACGTCCAGTTGCTAATCACTCAAAAGAGGATTAACGCTGTCACTAAGAACAAATTGTTACAAACAGATTACAAATGAACAGATAAAGATCAGAAAACACCTCTCTTGAAATCCACAAGAGATGAAGAACAACTTTCCCTAGAGACGGCACAACACACAATCCACTAAGAACTCCACTTAGTGATTCTTATCGCTTCTAGCCTCACACCAGGTTCCAAAAGCCCCCTTTCCTTGCAACAAACAGTTCTCCGGCACTCACAACACTTAACTTTTGTATGGAAAGAGTTGTTCTTATTTTCCGAGTGCCAAAGCAGAGTTTAAGTAGGGAAATTAGGGTTTAGGAATTAGGGATTTCGAAACTAGGGTTCTTGGTAATTGGGTTTTCGAAAATAGGGTTAATTTGAAATTTAAAATGAAAAACAGACTGAAATAATCGATTATTTGGAGTGATAATCGATTAAAACAGAGCCAAATACGTAAGAACCCAAACCTCTCCGGATTAATCAATTATTTGGTGAAATAATCGATTATCCAGTACGGATCAAGTACAAAACAATCGATTATTTTGTTGTTTTAATCGATTAAAACAGTTGAGTTTGTATAGAAAGTGTTTTCTCACTCGTTTTAATCGATTATTTACCTATATAATCGATTAAAGCCGAGCTCTGCATGATAAATTTGAGCATTTTGAAGCTTCTAAGTTACGAGACTATGTACCGGCTATCTTAGACTCTAAAATTACAGACTCAATCAAACTAAAACAGAGTTATTACAATACGAAAATCATCAATCTTCAATCTTCAATACTCTAAGTCTTTAAGCTCTTGGATCATCATCAAAATCAACATTCTTCATGATCATTATTTGCAACATCAAGTCCTTGAATGTTCAACAATCTCCCCTTTTTGATGATGATCAAAATTAACTTTTTAAAGCCCTTGTAATAACCTCGTTTTATCCGTCATACTAACAAACACATTAAACATACCAGATAAAATTTAAAATTGAATCATAGGCTTTAAATTTTTCTCCCCTATTTTGATTATAATAAAAAAGAACTCTGCAACATCAATCATAAGAGCTCCCCCTCAAAATATGCATAAGTTAGAGAAAGCTCCCCCTCAATTATAGCATGAAAGAAACATCAAATTTTATTTCATAATCATTCATTCATAACAATACAAAGATATAAACAAAATAAAATCTAAAATTCTTCACTATCCTCATCATTAAAGTGAGTATCAAATTTATTTTCTAATCTACCTACTCTATCATCTACATCGGATATACAGACGAATAATTTCATCATGCGCGTGCACCGTAAAGATTGAAGAATGATTGCATTCTTTGATTCATGTCTGAAAGCATATCTTCCATGGATTGTCTTGTTTCTTGATGAGAAGAGGATGTTCCAACACTTTGGATTTGGTTAGAGGGAAGATCGAGTAGCTGGAGGCATATCTTCATCGTAGTCTTCATTTGCATCACCTTGATTTTGAACGTCATCTTTGTGAACATAGATTTCATTGACTCGCACCATTTGAAGTTGAGTCAATGTGCTATCCAACATGCGGTTTAAATTGTTTGTTCTAACTGCTTGCTCACCTTCAACATTCACTCCTTTATATTCAAGAATACGGGATACAAGAAGGGCATATGGAATTTTGAAGGTGTGATGACGTTTTGCTTTAAGCATGGTCATTGTGACAAGAACACCCCAATCTAAAGGTTCATTATTCATTATTGCATGAATAATTCGAAGATCAATGGATGAGCATTGGGCATGATTCGTAGCTCGGGGACATAAGATCCATACAAGTAAATGTAGAAGCATGCGTTCTTCCTTCTTTAAAGGTCCAAGCATGAAGGATACGTCCAATCTCCATTGAGGGATTCCGTAGAAAAGAGCGATAAGTTAGAAACCCGTCAAAGTCATCTAGCTCACCATAAACGTTAATAGCATCTTCTCTAATGGGGAAGTGAGCAACATTTTCCCAAATATCATCATCTAGAATTATGTTAACCCCTTTTACACGGGATGTAGCAATTTGATCCCTAAACTTGAATCTAGAATAGAATACCCTAACTAAGTCGGATAGTATGTACCTTGCATTTGGATAAACGGGAGAACTCCTTGAATTTCAAGAAGATTAGGAAAATTGAAACCCCTACGAATGAATTGCTCACCTATAAGAAATTTGGGAGAAATAATAGCTTTTTCTTTCCAAGTAGGTTAGAAACTCTTGTTGGCTATCTCGCATCGTAGATCCATCCTTCTACGAATTAGGACTGGAATGAGAGGAAGGTGCAGATCTTCTTCTTGTAGGAATCTTAGGGCGAGAGGATGAGGCCATTTGAGAGAGTAGATAAACTTGAAGAGATTTTGGAGACAAGTGAGGGAATAATGAAGCAAAGAGAGTATAGATTGCAAGAAAACTTGATTACAAGAATTAGAAGTGAGTATAATTGAATTAGAGGTCTCTTTTTATAGAGAAAATACTTCCAACTGGTCATATAGCAGAGATTCCATGGCAAAATATCCGTTGGCAACGGCTAGGAGGCAAAATCGAGTCGCATTTAATCGATTATATTTCAAGATAATCGATTATTTCAATATTCGGATGACTTTAATCGATTATTTCAAGCAAATAATCGATTATCGAGAGGCATTTAATCGATTATATCACGAAATAATCGATTATTCCGAGGAGAATACCCTGTTTTGGACGTTTTGAGAAAAAATAATCGATTATTACTTCCAAGAATCGATTATTCCGCAGGCTATATCAAGTTTTTAAGGTTTTTACACATTATAACCTATGAATATCCTACAACACGAATTTTAACATAACAATCATCCAAAAACAGTCAAATTAAGCAGAATTTAAGCTATTTCTAATATCCCTAAGTCTCTTCTAAGATCATAGAATCTATCCTTTGGTAGAGGCTTAGTAAATATATCTGCTAATTGACGTTTGGTATCTACATACTCTATTTTACAGTTTCCTTTGCTGATATGATCTCTCAAAAAGTGATGTCTTATTTCTATATGTTTAGTCTTAGAGTGCATTACTGGATTCTTAGTAAGATTTATTGCACTCGTATTATCACACATCAACGGAATGTCATCTAAAAAGATACTATAATCCGCTAACTGTTGTTTCATCCACGTAATTTGAGCACAACAACTACCAACCGCAATATATTCAGACTTCAGTGGTAGATAAAGCAACACATGCCTGTTTCTTAGAATGCCAGGATATTAAGGATGAACCTAACAAATGACATGTCCCACTAGTACTTTTCCTATCAATTTTACATCCACCATAATCAGCATCGAATATCCTATTAAACTCATACAAGCATCGACGGATACCACAAGCCAAACCCAAGTAGTTCCTTTTAAGTATTTTAAAATATGTTTTACCGCAATTAGGTGAGATTCTTTAGGACAAGCCTCGAAATCTAGCACACACACAGTACGTAATGCATAATATCGGGTCTACTAGCAGTTAAGTATAATAGTGATCCTATCATACCTCTATACATAGTTTGATTAACTTCCAAACCTGATTCATCCTTGTCTAGATAGCATGAATTTCCCATGGGTGTGTTAGCTTCCTTTGAGGTGTCCATACCAAACTTTTTGAGGATCTCTTTGCAGTATTTGGTTTGAGAGATGAAAATACCATCTTTAAGTTGCTTGATTTGAAGTCCAAGGAAGAATGTTAATTCTCCCATCATCAACATTTCAAACTCTCCCTGCATAATCTTAGCAAATTCTACACATAACAAACTATCAGTTGATCCAATAATATCATCAACAAGTAGCACATCCTTGATCTCCAAAGTGTTTGCACCGCAGTTGCTTGATTGATTGCTAAAGGATGTGTGAAAACTTATATTAAAAAAAAAATTCAAGCCAAACTGTTTTTATAGACGTTTTTCAAAACTGCTGGTTTAATTAATCTGTTAAAAAGATCCTTTTAATCTGTTAAAAGTGCAGTTTTAATCTGTTAAAACATCTTTTAATCGATTAAAACGCAGTGTAGAAAATTTTTTTTAAGTTGTTTTAATCGATTGAAACGAGTTTTTAATCGATTAAAAGAGTTCTGATCGGTCATAACTAAATTCTGATCGATCATTACTGATTTTAACCGGTCATAATAAAAATCTGATCGATCATCCTGACCCTTTAAGTGATTTTAATCGATTGAAACGTGTTTTAATCGATTGAAAAATTCGATCAGCTCATAATTAAAATCTGATCGATCACATTTGCTTCTGATCAGTCATAATTTGATTCTGATCGATCATCCTGACCCTTTAAGCAATTTTAATCGATTGAAAAGTGTTTTTAATCGATTTAAAAGATTCTGACCGCTCATAATAAAAATCTGATCGATCATAATGAGTTCTAAATGGTTTTAATCGATTAAAAACAAGTTGTATCGATTAAAATGCTGTAAAAACACTTCTTTGAACATTCTAAGTGATTTTATTTGATTCTTTCAAAACTGCATCAGTTAAAAACATGTTTTAAGAAAGCTTTTGTAAAGATACTTTGTTTTTGGTTGTCTAAAACAATTTTAGAGGCATTTCACAAGAATCTTTAAGTGAAGAACCTTCATGCAATAGAAAAGATAAAATGTTTTTACCTAATCATTCGGTTTAAAACATACTAAATGATCCATTTTCTTTGAATAAATACAAGATACAATTAGTTCATTTAACTATAGGAACCCAAATATATTTACCTTTAGGAACACCAAAATGTTTGATTTTACACTTATTTGAAGTGTGACCTTGTTTCATGCAATAAAAACATGCTTTTGATGTAGCTATGGAATAAGATGCATTATTTACATGACATGCTCTAGTTCCTTTTTCTACCCATACTCTTTTCTTTTTAGATTTACTCTTTTTCAAAGGAACTCTTTGATTTACATTATTTTGAGCAATTACCATTTCATGCTTCTTAAGATCATCAATTTCTTTTTCGGCTTTGTCAAGCAAATGGTTAAGAATATCTATGTCATATTCATGCTCTTTACAATTTGCACAAGCTAAGTCCTTATTCTCATCTAAGCATACAATTTTCGTATTAGCTACCTCCTTTTCTTCTAAACATGCAATTTTCAATTTTAAGGACTCATTTTCCTTTTCGGATCTTCTTAGATTTTTCTTTACAACTTTATATATTTTTTTCATATCCATAAATGCAGTAAATAACTCATTATAAGCATTTTGCAATTCATCATGGTCATTTTCTTCACTAGAGGATGAATCGGAATCACTAACCTCAAAATCCGAAGAAATGTTGTTATTTGCCATCAAGCAAATGTTTGCTTCAATTTCCGAGTCGCTTGATTCTCGAATTTGAATCACTCGTCATCCCAAGCAATATATGCTTTCTTCTTGAATTGCTTTTTGCCCTTGTGTTCATCATTTTTCTTGTTTGGGCATTCGGTCTTTATATGCCCCGCTTCACCACAACCAAAGCATTTTATATTAACTGAAGAATTTTCTTTTACCTTTCCCTTACCTTTGAAAGGATGTCTTCCTTTTGCTTTCATCATCTTGGTGAACTTCTTTATAAAAAGACTCATCTCTTCTTCATCAATTTCGGAGTCTTCTTCTTCTTCTTTCTTAATTTTGCTTTTTGAAATCTCAGTCTTGAAAGCTAGGTTCTTCTTTTGATATTGACCCTCTTCCTCATTTAGTCTTCCAAGGTCAAGTTCATGCTCCCTAAGCTTTCCAAATAACGCCGCCATAGACATAGTGGCAAGATTTTGTGACTCCGAGATGGCCGTCACCTTTGGTTGCCATTTCCTATCCGAGAGATTTCAAAATTTTAACATTTAATTCATCAACATCAAAAATTTTACCTAGTCCGGTGAGATGGTTCACGATATGAGTGAAACGTTTCTGTACGTCAAATATCGTTTCGCCTGGTTGCATCCGGAACATCTCGTATTCTTGGATTAAAGAATTTTTACGTGCTCTTTTGACGTCGTCAGTTCCTTCGTGGGTCACCCTTAGCATTTCCCACATTTCCTGTGCACTTTTACAAACCGAAATTCTATAAAACTCATCAAGGGTTAGAGCGAGATGAAATAATGTTTCTAGCCCTAACATCAAATTGTGCTTTTCGACTTTCTTCACGCAGTCCATCTAGAAATAGGTTTAAGAACATCAACACCGTTCTCGTAATTTTAGGAACAAATGGACCGTTTAAAATTGCGTCCCAAACGCCTCTATCAACGGACTCTAAAAATATTTGCATACGTACCTTCCAAAAAGGATAATTTTGACCCGCAAAAAGTGGGGGTCTCGTTGATAGACGCACATTCGGCAAAAGTTTGATTTTGTCCGGCCATTTTCGAAAATATTTGAATGACTATCAAAGCAAGCTCTGATACCACTTGTTAGAATCGCGCAGCGGAATGTTCGCGTGGTCGGACAAAAACCAAGAGGGGGGGGGGGTGAATTGGATTTTTAATAAAAATTAGGTTTTCAAAATTTTCCCCAAATTTTACCGATTAAAAACTGCGTAAATGTAAATAGAGAAGAGTAGAGAAGATTACACAGTAGGTTTATACTGGTTCGGATCAAAAGACCCTACGTCCAGTTGCTAATCACTCAAAAGAGGATTAACGCTGTCACTAAGAACAAATTGTTACAAACAGATTACAAATGAATAAATAAAGTTCAGAAAACACCTCTCTTGAAATCCACAAGAGATGAAGAACATCTTTCCCTAGAGACGGCACAACACACAATCCACTAAGAACTCCACTTAGTGATTCTTATCGCTTCTAGCCTCACACCAGGTTCCAAAAGCCCCCTTTCCTTGCAACAAACAGTTCTCTGGCACTCACAGCACTTAACTTTTGTATGGAAAGAGTTGTTCTTATTTTCTGAGTGCCAAAGCAGAGTTTAAGTAGGGAAATTAGGGTTTAGGAATTAGGGATTTCGAAACTAGGGTTCTTGGTAATTGGGTTTTCGAAAATAGGGTTAATTTGAAATTTAAAATGAAAAACAGACTGAAATAATCGATTATTTGGAGTGATAATCGATTAAAACAGAGCCAAATACGTAAGAACCCAAACCTCTCTGGATTAATCGATTATTTGGTGAAATAATCGATTATCTGTACGGATCAGTACAAAACAATCGATTATTTTGCTGTTTTAATCGATTAAAACAGTGAGTTTGTATAGAAAGTGTTTTCTCACTGTTTTAATCGATTATTTACCTATATAATCGATTAAAGCCGAGCCTGCATGATAAATTTGAGCATTTTGAAGCTTCTAAGTTACAGACTATGTACCGGCTATCTTAGACTCTAAAATTACAGACTCAATCAAACTAAAACAGAGTTATTACAATACAGAAATCATCAATCTTCAATCTTCAATACTCTAAGTCTTTAAGCTCTTGGATCATCATCAAAATCAACATTCTTCATGATCATTATTTGCAACATCAAGTCCTTGAATGTTCAACAGTTTCTGTACGTCAAATATCGTTTCGCCTGGTTGCATCCGAAACATCTCGTATTCTTGGATTAAAGAATTTTTACGTGCTCTTTTGACGTCGTCAGTTCCTTCGTGGGTCACCCTTAGCATTTCCCACATTTCCTGTGCACTTTTACAAACTGAAATTCTATAAAACTCATCAAGGGTTAGAGCAGATGAAATAATGTTTCTAGCCCTAACATCAAATTGTGCTTTTCGACTTTCTTCTGCAGTCCATCTATAAATAGTTTTAAGAACGTCAACACCGTTCTCTGTAATTTTAGGAACAAATGGACCGTTTAAAATTGCGTCCCAAACGCCTCTATCAACAGACTCTAAAAATATTTGCATACGTACCTTCCAAAAAGGATAATTTTGACCCGCAAAAAGTGGGGGTCTCGTTGATAGACGCACCTTCGGCAAAAGTTTGATTTTGTCCGGCCATTTTCGAAAATATTTGAATGACTATCAAAGCAAGCTCGATACCACTTGTTAGAATCGTGCAGCGGAATGTTCGCATGGTCGGACAAAAACCAAGAGGGGGGGGGTGAATTGGATTTTTAATAAAAATTAGGTTTTCAAAATTTTCCCCAAATTTTACCGATTAAAAACTGCGTAAATGTAAATAGAGAAGAGTAGAGAAGATTACACGAGTAGGTTTATACTTGGTTCGGATCAAAAGACCCTATGTCCAGTTGCTAATCACTCAAAAGAGGATTAACGCTGTCACTAAGAACAAATTGTTACAAACAGATTACAAATGAACGAGATAAAGATCGGAAAACACCTCTCTTTAAATCCACAAGAGATGAAGAACAGACTTTCCCTAGAGACGGCACAACACACAATCCACTAAGAACTCCACTTAGTGATTCTTATCGCTTCTAGCCTCACACCAGGTTCCAAAAGCCCCCTTTCCTTGCAACAAACAGTTCTCGGCACTCACAAGCACTTAACTTTTGTATGGAAAGAGTTGTTCTTGTTTTCCGAGTGCCAAAGCAGAGTTTAAGTAGGGAAATTAGGGTTTAGGAATTGGGGATTTCGAAACTAGGGTTCTTGGTAATTGGGTTTTCGAAAATAGGGTTAATTTGAAATTTAAAATGAAAAACAGATCGAAATAATCGATTATTTGGAGTGATAATCGATTAAAACAGAGCCAAATACGTCGAACCCAAACCTCTCTGGATTAATCGATTATTTGGTGAAATAATCGATTATCCGTACGGATCAGTACAAAACAATCGATTATTTTGCTCGTTTTAATCGATTAAAATAGTGAGTTTGTATAGAAAGTGTTTTCTCACTCGTTTTAATCGATTATTTACCTATATAATCGATTAAAGCCGAGCCTAAATGATAAATTTGAGCTTTTTGAAGCTTCTAAGTTACAGACTATGTACCGGCTATCTTAGACTCTAAAAATACAGACTCAATCTTAAATAAAACAGAGTTATTACAATACAATTATCACCAATCTTCAATCTTCAATATTCTAAGTCTTTAGTTCTTGGATCATCATCAAAATCCATTCTTCATATTCATCAAGTGCAACATCAAGTCCTTGAATTGTCAACAAAGTAGTGACGAATCTTCTTAGGAGCTGAAGGGGTCGTGACTCCCCCATAGTTTTGTAACTCCCATGTAATTTATGATTTTGGCCCTCCCAAACTTAATGATCATTTAATATATTTACTTGTATATTTATAATTTTATCCTCTCATCACTCCTAACTCTCATATATATAATTTATGATTTTGTCCCCTCAAACTTAAATATCATTTAATATATTTATTTATACATTTATAATTTTATTATCTCACCATTTCATCTTCTTTCACCCTTTTATATTTATTTATTATTTATTAATAATATATTATTTAACCCCCAAAAATCAATTATCAAGATCCGCCAATCAATGAAAGATTCTTTTTACAACCAATAAATGCATTTCTATAAGATTATCCATATATCTACCATTCATATTAACATAAAACATTATGTTTTGTCGTGTTGTAGTTAAATACATCAAATTGTCAATAATTTGCTTAGAAAATATGTCGGCAATCTTCTTTCTTTTAAGATATTTATGAATCTTTAAACCATACTCTACTGGAGTATTTATTGATTGCAATCCTTGATTTGAAATCTATTCAAAACATATCTCACATATTTATTTTGAAAAATAAAAAGTTTATCAATTGATTGAATTACTTCTTTACCCTAAAAGTAATGCATCAAACCAAGATCACTCATTTCAAACTCATCCATCATAGATTTCTTAAAGTTCTCAAATATGAAGTTACAATTTTCCAGTAAAAATAAAATCATCAACATACAAGCAAACCATAAGCAATTTACCTTTTATCTCCAATTTTCACAAAAAGTGTGTGCTCAAAAGGACACTTTGTGAAACCAAGTTTAAGGAAGTAAGATTCAATGTGACTATACCATGCCTGTTGAACTTGTTTCAATATGTAAAGGGCTTTATTTAATTTATACATTTTATGCTCACTTCTAGCCTTGATATAACGTGGTGATTGTTCAACGAAGACTTGATCCTTCAAGTGCCCATGTAAGAATGTTGATTTAACATCTAATTGGTAAATAAGCCAAACATTTCTACTTGCTAAAACAACCATTAACCTTATTGTGTCATGTCTTGTAACTAGAAAAAAAAATACTTTTGTATAATCAACCTCATATTATCGCTTGTAACCTTTTGCTACCAATTGTGCCTTGTACTTGTCAATTTTATTGTTTTCATTTAACTTTTTCTTAAACTCCCATTTTACACATAATTCCCATATATCATTTCTTTTAATGACATCACCTTTCGATACTTCTCTTCCTTGATAGCATTCTTATATATTATAAGATCACAATCTATAAATAAAGCAAAATAAATAATTGAATTGGTAAGTCCAATTACATGAAAATCATTCATCTAAGCTAACCTTTTTCTTTTGCGAGGAGGTATTTCTTCTTCATTGTCGTCATTAATGGAAGAAGTTCCAATGGTTGTTGAAGCAGTTCTTTAAAATATAGATATTGATGTGTATCCTTTCTCATCATTTTCATCTAACCATACTTTGGTAGATTGTTACCTATTTCAATCCCAAGTGTTTTCTTCATCATTTTCAACATCCCTGCTAGTTATATGCTTGAGATGTTTCACTTATTCCAAGAAGTGCACATTTTTCAAATTTGATGTCAAGTTTCTTACTTTTCTTATTCAAAGCATGGGCAAAAGTAATGCATCCAAAACTTCTGAAGTGTTCCTCCCACTTCGTGCTTCTCTGGGTGTCATAATTTGAACAATAAAAGTTGATCTTCTATTCAAAATATTAACACTTCAATTTACTACTTTATGCTGAAAAAGTTTTATAACTTTCCCACGAGTTAATAAGCTCCTTACCATTTTCAAAATTGTCTTATTCTTCCTTTTGGATACACTGTTTGTTATAACATATAGGTTGTTTTAAGTTCTCTTCTTATACCATGCTTTGCACAAAAAGATTCAAAACTTTTTGAACAATACTCACTACTCACTCTTCATAAAGGTGATATTAAAATTAAAACCAATAATGATTTTGTGGGAATAATATCTAATATAATGTAGGTTATTGATTTGAAAAGTAACTTGTTGAGTGTTGATCAATTAAAAAAAAAAAGGTTATATCATTACTATTAAGTCTTGTTTGGTAGTTGAAATCAAATACTCATCATGGTTATGACCATTTGAGTTTTGGAGGATTAAAACTTCTCAATCAGAGGAACATGGTTATAAGGCTCCCTTGAATTCAAGATCCTTCCAAAATGTGTGAGAATTGTGTTGTTAATAAACAACATTGATCTCAATTATTGCACTCAAATATTTGTGGTCCAATAAATCCATCTTCTAATGAAGGTAAAAGTTATTTTACCTTTAAAAATAATTTTTCAAGAAAAACTTGAGTTCATTTACTATGGGTCAAATTTTAAACATTATCTGCATTCAAGATTTTTAAAGATCGAGTTGAATATAAGTATGAAAAAACATTGAAACCTTCCACATTAATAGTGATGGTGATATTGTTCAAAAAATTTAGAAAAATGTGTTTTTTCTTATCGAGAAACAATAATAACTTGTCCAATAAATAGACAATTACATAATAACCATAGAAGGACAACAATAATTACACATAACTCCACATAATTAAAAAATGAAAATTCTACCAATAATTAAGGAAAATGAGTAGACTAATTTTCTTAACCATCTTTCTCTTTATTAAATTGAAAATATTTAGTTCACCAACTTTTATATTTTTTATTAAGATTTTTTTGAGAGGATTAACATCACTATTAGGTTTAATAAAAATAAAATAAAATAACTATATAAGAGAGGATATGATTTCATCCTCAATCTAAAACCTTAAAAGATTAAAATTTTTTTGTCTTCCCATTTATATACTATTCAACTTCACTATTTCTACATTTTAATTAATTTTGAGTAGCTTTGATTGATCTATACATGTGAAAAAAAAATTACACGACATATAATAACAAATATTATAAAAATAATAAAAATATGGTAATGATTATATGATAAATATGAATAGTATGAGATTATATAATATAATATTGATTATAATTTGCTCATCATAGACTTACTGAAACACAAATTATATTTTATGTGATGAAACATAATGATTGATAAAATGACATGATAATAGTACTTTGAGAATAATATTTGTAATATAATAACATATGATTACATAATATGGTATTACTACATTCAGAATAATATATATATATATATATATATATATATATATATATATATATATATATATATATATATATATATATATATTATATGATGACATAATACGATGGTGTGTTGTTATGACATGATATTTGCATTCAAACCGGATTTAATGCATAAAGCATGTAATGTCCCATTTATTTTTTTTGAATTTTTCAATAAATGAAAATATATAATATCTTTATGAAATTTAAAATTGAATTTGTCCTCTGTTACACTTTTAACATAAAATATTTTTAAAAATGAATAAGTTAAAAGAAAAAAAATAGAACTTTGATAAAAGATTTAGAAAGAGAATAAAAGTTCTTTGATTCGTGAGATTGAGAAAATTTTTATCAAGTCCTAAAGTGGATGTGAAATATTTTTATCGACAATTGAATATTTTTGACAATGAAGTTGAACCTTTGAGCTTTATAGACTAAACTTTGAATTTCAATGGGGAAAGAGCAATTATGTATGATCAGATCCCGAATTAAGCTTTACCAACAAATGACATTATGATACTCAATTCAGTCACACTGAATCATAAATAAAAGTGCAATGAGTTATTAGAGAATAAGAATTAGAATGAGAGTGTTGTGGTTAAGATATATATAAATATTTAGATTAATATATTTTTTGATTAATTGTTCTTATTAATATTATATTATAGATTAAAATATTCTCGGAGTAGTAAAGGTTGGTGTCTCCATTATTCTCGGACTCAATACCTTGGCATCAAAATGAGATTATCTTATCTTAAAACTAACTCGCAACCCAATACTCATAAAATAAACATAGTTGTATAATTTTCTTAAAATTTATTTCAAATTTACACGCAAATATATGTTTTCTTTTAAATCACATTATTTTATCTTTTGAACCATATCTACTCTTTAACTCCAAATTCACTACTACAAAATATACTTTCTACGTCGTCATTTAACGTCAGTTATAGCTGAGACGTAAAAGTACTTTCTACGTCGGTTCCCGGATGAACCGACGTTGAAAGTTGAATATTAAACACATTCTACGTCGGTTTTTAGTCCACCGACGTAAAAGTACTTTCTACGTCGGTTCCCATATTAACCGACGTTGAAAGTCTTTTTTTTTCACCCAAAAATTCACTTAAATTTGAAAATTGTCATCGGCGTGATTCGAATTCAGGATTTTAGAATTGAAAACTAATATTCTAACCACTAAACTATTATAATTTTCTAATAATAACTTACAAATAAATTATATTTATATACAAATAAATATATATCCATGTAAATATATATTTATTTGTATATATTTTCTCGGAAAGTATTTTTATTTTTTTCATCCAAAAATTCACTTAAGTTAATGAATTGTCACTGACAAGCATTTGAATGCAGTATTTTAGAGTTGAAAGTTAATATTCCAACCACTAAATTACTATAATTTTTTGATAATAACTTACAAATAAATTATATTAGTATTTTTCGATCGAGGGTGAAAGTGAGATTGACTCTCGCTTGAGTAAAAATATGTTAAAGCTCACGGAAATTCACTCACTCAAGCCTCGCTTGAGCGAAAATTGGTATTTTTCGCTTGAGAGCGAATGACGCGTTTCCCAAATTTATTTTATATCATTATATAAATAAAATTATAAAGATTACATTCTGTCATTAAATTACAAACTCATATAAAGATACCTGCTCACAAATTTAGCATCAAATTTTGAAAACCCACTCGACATACACTTTCACTTTCGAGTGTGCCCTCACATCCAACATATAAATATATAACTATATAAATAATATCAAAATATATAAATATATTTGTATTTATATATTTACACGGATATATATTTATTTGTATATAAATATAATTTATTTGTAAGTTATTATCGGAAAATTCTAGTAGTTTAGTGGTTGGAGTATCGACCTCCAACTCTAAGGTCCTGGGATGGAGGACCTAATAAAAATATAATATAAAGAGAGGTGAGACTTCTAGATAAATAAAGGGGGTAAAAGGGTTGTAAATAAATAAAAATTATTAATTTAAAAAATCATACTTTCAATAAAGTTACGACTTTCAACGTCGCCTGATACAACCGACATTGAAAACTTTATTTGTAGTAGTGATTGGTGCATAAAATGATGGTATCATAGTGAACCTTAACCTAATCCCCTGAGATCATAGACTTACCAATTGAAGTAATCCAAAAAATATAAGCAATAGGTGTACTGATTTTGATTGGGAGGAGCAATACAAACCACTTGCTTTGTGCCTTGACTTGCTTCTTGGTTAATTAGGTTTTGGAACATTAATTTGTTAAAAACATTGCTTCTGGTGATTTTTATATGGATTCGTAACCCACTGTTAGTAAAAGAAAAATCGATACCAGGATCGGAAGAACCAGAGAGAGAAAATCGAAAATCATATAGTTGGTTAAAAAATTGATAAGACTGGTAAAAGACACCTGGTGACCACAAAGATAAAAACACATCGAGAATCAAAATCGAGAATCGAAGAAACAAATTTCGATGTCTATTGTTGAAGAGAATCGAGAAATTAGAATAGTGCAAAGTTAAGAATTAAAGGGAATCAAAAGCAATTCAAAATACTCGATGTCTGAAATCGAGATCGAGGGAGCGGTTAACACACACATGGAACATGGGAAACGGTTCCTAAACCGTGGCTGAGATCGAAGATCAAGGGAGCAGTTCTCTTATGCGTGAGAACGTGGAATGCAGTTTTTAAACTGTAAGACTAAGGGACGTGCACGTAGGATCGTGGTGACAGTTTTATTAACTACTCTTAGGAAGTTACTTGAAGGATGCTCTATAAATAGAGCGAAGACTTGAAAAAGAGGGCAAATTGGCAGAGACAACAGAAACACAAGTGAAAAAGTCTACCGGAGAACGACGAATCATGAAGTTTCTGGCGATCTGGGTTTCTATTTTCATTGATTGTCTGTATCGCTTTCTTTACTTTCCCTGGTAATTTATGTTCATGCAAGTTAATTTGATGCAAGTTTAAGTTCAGCAAGTTTAAGTTTCTGCACTTTCAATTCCTTGTTAGTTTACTTTTATGTAAGTTGAGATTCTGCGTTTAAATTCTTCGCTATTTACACTTATGCAATTTCGATTTCCTGTTATTTACATTTCTGCAATTTCGATTTCCTGTTATTTATATTCCTGCAATTTCGATTTCTCACCATTTACACTTAATGCAAATTTGAGGTTTCTGTTTTTTACATTTCCCTGCAATTTAACATTCCGCACTTCTTTTCGATTTCAACGTTTCTGTTACTTCGCATTTCTTAAGAAAAAACATCAAAAATAGTACTTTCTGTACTCAAGGTCATGCCGTTTTACACTATAAGATTCTCGATTCTCATGTATTTTTCGATTGAAAACTAGTTGCTAGCCTAAGTAAAAAGAATCTACATGGTTAAGATTTGATTAGAACTTAACTCCCGATAAATCGAAATCAATCAAATTTTCACCAGAAACAACATTATAAGATTCTCGATTCTCATGCATTTTTCGATTGAAAACTAGTTGCTAGCCTAAGTAAAAAGAATCTACATGGTTAAGATTTGATTAGAACTTAACTCCCGATAAAGCGAAATCAATCAAATTTT